>VUQH01082020.1:0-16422 GCA_015106775.1 Etroplus canarensis | reverse complement strand
CACACACACACACACACACACACACATACACATACACACACAAACATGTTCCAGTTACTTCAGAGGACGTTTAATTCACTTCCATATTGCATACCCAAATGCTAATCATCATTATAAATCTTCTAACACTAACATTACCCTATGCATAGCTAAACCTAACATTACCTGGCCTATTCGTAATACTAAGGCTTCACATTTTTAAAATTGTGACTTTTGGAACAGGTCTCCACAATGTGACTATACAAGCAGATTTATGTCCTCGCTACATAAGTAACATAAGTACTCACACACACATTTTCCATTTCACTGAGTCTCGAGCTGTCCACAGACTACACATTTGCACCTGTATCTCAGCTTATCTCTCACTCATTTGCTCACCCTCTGCCCGCCCCCCCAAATATTCTATCCTGTCTAACACTTTCAGTTTTATTTCACACCCTGCTGTATCATGATATTGAGAAAGAGATGACATTGCAATTCTGTTTCTGAGCTCTGGTTGGTGCATTACAAATGCCCTCTTGCTCAGACATGTTGCAACAGGCTCTGAGAGCTAGACTAAGATCTCAGCTCCAATTCTCTGGAGAGGCAAGCAGTCTATGGTAGGGTGGGAGCAGCCAAACACCAGCTACTGTCTTCCCAGCATGTGCTAATTGCTGTACGCTTGTATGCCTCTGGGTGTGAAGGCGTCTTTTTGTTATCTATTCAAATGTCTGCAAGCATGTCGGTCTCAAGACACTCCATCTACTATACCCTACTACTGTATGTGTGCTGGAACTATCCACGACAGTTGAATTTCAGGTGTAGTCAAACAGTCTCTAACTTGGCTTGTTTTGTTTATGGAGTCTCCCTTCATAATCCCATTCTCTCTTCCCCCGTGTCAAGAAAAGTTCTTAAAACACACACAGAGCAAAACTTGCTGCAGAATACTGCTAGCCAATTAGAGACTAATCCAATGATGCACAACAATTTCCGCAATGCAGTGGCCTATCTTTTTTAATTGAATTAGGAGAAGAGCAAAATAAAGCAGATATTCCCTCCACATTTCTCTGAGCTTGATTACAGAAAGCACAGACTGTTAAACATTCCAGCGGCTGGGTCAGAGTCGTGCTATCTCCTGCTACGATTAGAGGGCCAGATAACCAAGATTTATTAGCCAAACATCCCGGCAATTAATTAGGAAGCGGGGCTGGACTAATCCTGTTTCTGCAGGCTTTAATGGGTCGACCCTCCTTACACTACCAATAGGAACAGAAGAATACTTCAAAGACAAGGCAACTAAGGAAAGGCTTAAATCAGCTTCCTCATAAAAGCAAATGTGTGGGTACTGTATAATTGTTGCCTGTTGCCTACGTTCATGAGTGCATGTGTGTCTGTGTATGTAAATATAGACCTTGCATTTAAAAATCCCCTTCTAGCCAAACAATTTAGAAACTGGCATGTGAATGGACACTTGGACCATTCCTGTTTGCTTACATAGACAGGAAGCAGCTATAAATCCTCCATATGATGTATAAACCATAAAGGGTTAGCCCTGTCCACAGTTCAAAGGCTTGTCTGCAAATGCTGCTGGCTTTTGTGCCCCCCCCCACCTCTGGTTCTGCTTGGCTTACTCTCGTGAAGATTGTGCCCTGTGCGGCTCAACAGGTCACTGCACCACACAGAAATGTACAGTCTGCCCTCTTTGTTCCTAGCATGCTTGGCATTTGGTCTCATAAGACCTCCGGGGCTTTTAAACACAATACACACCAGCAAGCAGATGGATGATAAGCTTTGTTTTGGCTATTAAGTAAGCCATCTACTTTGGGACTGGTGCTATTTTTTTATTATAAAGTCAAGAAAAAACAATGCTGAATTTCACTGAAAGAACGCTAACCCAGTGTATGAAAAGTGGGACTACACATCCTAAATCATCTGTGGACAAATCATGACAAGCAGCTGTTAAACTGATAGATCTTGTCAGAACTGTGTAATCATTGGCCATTATGCACAGAAGTGATGCATGAGCTTATGGTGCAAAACAATTGAAGAAATTTGAATTTGGTTTCTTTAAGACCAAAAAAGTTGATGAAAAAATCAAAGGGAACATCCATGCCAGATTTCCTTCTAAAACCACATTTAGATATTTAAAATCATTTCTATATGATATACAAAAAGTCTTCTCAGTTTTCTAATCTTAGACTCCACCTCGCTGAGCATCTGGAATGAATAATTGTACACTTTGATTAAACATTTCATCTGAGCTGTTCTCATATGACATTGTACATTTTAATTTAATCCCCCACATGTCTGCCACAGCTATAATATTAAATTAGATTTATGCATGAAAGATGTTAAAACAATAAAATTGCATATATTTCCACATAATACAATAGAGGCATACTGCATCTTTGAATATAACAGCTTTCCTCTGCTATGATCAGAATTAATGAGATATAGTGTGTAGTTTGATCAGTGTCCTGGTAATGTCCTTGCAGGTAAGTCCACAGATTGGCTTAGAAACCCTGGACAAATAACTCATACATACTTTGGCCCCCCAGGGACTGTGTTTTACGGGCCTCAGGTGTGAATGAGGAACATGTTATTGCAGTAAAGAAGCACATATGTGCATGCATGTCTCTAAAATAGCATGTGCGTGCTCAGCAAATATCAGATGGACAAACATAGGTTAAAAGACTGTGCGAGTACCAGGTGCCCACGCACCTGTTTATACTGTGAAACAAATATCCTCATGACTTAACAAAGTTGCTTCTGAGCACTGTACTTCTTGGCTACATATAAGGTAGAGCCAGCCGGTGGATCCTTCAGTTTCTGTCCATCTGGCTTCATTGTTGATTGCAGACAGACTGGCTGATGAGCGCAGTCTGGATGTAGAGGCAGAAATAGGGCCCTGAGCTTGCAGGATCTCCCTTAGGCTGGGGCTTGGCAGGGCTTTTTAGAGCTGCTCTGTTGCAAACCCTCTGAAAGCGAGCACAGCAGTCTCCATGGTTGCCTAATGGCCATGCTGCAGCTCTTCAGAGTTTGGCAGTTGACAGTTTCTGATCCTTTTTAAGTAAGAGGTGCAGATAAAAGCCCTGGCAGACAAGGTGGTGAAGTGGAGTCTGAGTTGTCCGTCGAGAGTTAGAAACCAGGCGAGTTTGGAAAAGAAAAGGTACTTGTGTGCTGTGTTTTATTGATTATTTTAAAGCAAGCTTAGTAAAAACAACCAGAAAAGCTGAAGATGGCTACTCTGCCATTCTGTAAATTTGTTACTTTGCAAACTTTTCGTGCATTAATTCCCTCGTGACTTGCTGAGAGTGGGAAAAAGACTGACGGAATGCTTACTGTACAACAGAAATGCAATTTACCGATGTTCAGAAGTAATCATTTTCTTATGAACTGTATCATCAAGATGCAGATTACGTAATAGAAAAATGTTTCACTGTGCATCATGCGTATATTCAGCTTAGCTCCAATTTGAGAGGCTACCAATTTGCTGCAGGGCGGACATCCAAGAACTGAATCGTGCTGAACTCATCATCTCTCACCCAAAGGTATACAGATAGAAAAGAAAGAATCAGGATGTAGTCGTAGGAGAAAGTTATAATAAACAGTGACAGATGAAGAGCACCATTACAACATTACGTGCAGTGAAGGAAAGAAAAAATCATGGATACTGAGTCTAAGTTTGTTTCCCTGTGTCTGTTTTAATCACTCTTCTTTATATTTACTGTGTATAGTTGTATACCAAAGGCAGTGTTCTGAAAACAAAGGCTGAGAAAGTGTGTGGCTGTGTTGCTTTGCTGCCTTGCTGCATTTCTGTCTTTTGTTTTTTTCCTAAGGTTTTGTTCTCTTCTGCTAGCGTTGTTGTCAGGACAAGGGTGTCACACCACAGACAGGCACCACAAAGAGGGCTAGAAAAAAAATTTGCTCTGCTCTCAGCTGGCCAGAGGTAGTAATCGATGGGAGGTTAAACAAAACAGAGGAAGAAAAGAATACTTTCTGCAGAAACCGCTTTATGGTGGAAAAAAAAATGTTTCAACTACCCTAGCTTTTCTGTTGTGCAAGAATGGGATTCTTCAACAGTGCACAGTAGTGATGGCTGTTTACATTTGCAGCTAAGTGTTACAAAGGAAAACTGCAGAAGAAGATTAAGGATGGGCTATTAATGGTTTTCATCCATCCATTTTCATAGCCACATGTCCAGTTCAGGATCATGGTGGGGGCCTGGAGCCTATCCTGCCAGATGTAAAGAAAAAGACAAGGTACACAGATCAACCGTTCAGTCTCACATTAACACTTGTGGCGAATTTAGAATTTCCAGTTAACCCTAAAAAGCAAGTCTTTGGACACTGGGAGGATGCTGAAAAAAACAACAGAACCCAGGCAGATACACAGGGAGAACATTCAAACTCCACACTGAAAGGCCCCACACAGTAATTTCAGCCTCTATTGCTTTGAACATAGTTTTGCAGTTACTCACATTTTCCGTAATATACCGTTATGTTGCCTCATGATCATCTAAACACACAGCAGGTGTTTGTTTTCAAACAACAGGCATTTCTCATCAAATGATGACTGCAGTCCCTACAGTGCTTATGGCACTTAGCTACAGTCATTAATTTGCATAAGACATCATGAGAACACTGTATGATTATTGAATTTCTAATTCTTTGCATATACAGAAACATATTTTCTAACGTGTTCTCCATAACTAGTTATTGGCAGCCATGCCTTTTATGGTTAGTGCTATTGTTGAATATATTTGAGCAGTTTCTGCACAAAGGTTACAGGGTCTCTCAAGATTTTCACGTTTGACCTTACTCTTAAAACATGTTAGGTGTGATGAAATCATGGTGCCTAGTGGTGATGGATCAAACAGATTAGCCAGATTTCCATGTCAATAAAATGTAAACTAATGATTTTTTTAAGTGTCCTCCATAGTGTAGTGGTTTAGATATTTTTTTTATCACATGTGAAAGGTCGGGGGGGGGGGTTAGTGCTGGTCCCAAGCCTGGATAAATGGGGGGGTTGTGTAAGGAATGGGTAAATTGTGCCAAATCATATATGTGGATGAATCTCTTGCTGTGACCTCTTGAGGAAAAAGGGAGCAGGCAAAATTATCCTCATACATTTTAATATGCCAGGGAAAGAAGAGTTAATTAATAACTTTCAATGTGTACTTTCAATTCATTGAACTAGTTACAAAGGCACCAGGTGCAGGACATACTGAAGGACAAAGTATCACAATGTTGCAGTGGTACTACTGACATACTTACGATTATATCACTTACCTTGAGTGGTATCTGGCCATGCACATATTTGCTAAGAAAAATATTTAGCTAATATTTCTGGCTCCAGTTCACTCTTTGTACCCTGGCAAAGAGCCAGTTTGAGCTTGATATGTTGTAGCTTTTCTAGTGTAATAAAAGAAAACAATTTAGGAAAGTGTCTAAAAGTGTTGTGCGTCCTTAGGAAGCAGAAATCACAGTTACAGTTTAGAGAGGCACTTGGACGTGATAGGGAGGTCATGTACTATACAGTATGTGGGTTTTGTGCACCAGCTGCCTTCACTTCAGTAGAGGTGGCTAGAATTCTGTTAGGGACAGCAGGGAAAAATAAATTTTAAAATGAAAGCAATGCTTGTTTTCAGATACAGAGTCTGTCAATCCATTAGGTAGTTTTTAAGGCCCACTTCAGAAAAGAGCTGGAAGTTCACACTGTGGATTATCAGGGTAACTTTGGCAATACAGATTAAAAGATTGCATTGAATTGATTTTTCAGAAAGTTTCATTAAACCAGTGGTTCTCAAACTTTTTTCAGTGATGTACCCCCTGTGAAATATTTTTTCAGCCAAGTACCCTCTAACAAGAAAAAGCGTTCTTACTTGAAAAAAGAGGTAAAACACAGCACTGTAGCATCAGTGTCTGATTTACTAAACTTTATAACTGTGCTAAACATGGCTCATATGTAGTGGTCTTTTTTGAACCAATTGGAGATAAAAATATATAAAAAAAATAACTTACAACTTTTTGGCATTATAATAAATAATGAATTCATAATGCATTTGTGAACTTCATTTTAAGTATTTCTTCACAAAAAAAATCATAAACATAATCTTGCATAGAAAATGTTCACAGAAAAATAAATTTTAATAAATTTATTAGGAGGATGCTGTCCAAGTTGAGGACAATATTGGACAATCCTTCACACCCTCTCCATGACATGCAGGACAGGCACAAGAGCACGTTTATCAGCAGACTCATTCCACCACGATGCTCCACAGAATGTCATAGAAAATCATTCCTACCTGTGGACATCAAACTCTACAAATCCTCCCCGTGACTCCTTGACTATTTTCTTTTAGCACCACATCTTTTACATATTCTATCTAGTGTTTAACTTTGGAGTTATTCATGATACATATTGCAGTTTATACAGACAAGTTTATTTTGTTTATATATTTTAATTTTAATTTCTGCCTTTCAAATTCAGATTTATTTAGATCTAACTGTGTCTGTAACACAATGCACTTTCCCCCTGGGATTAATAAAGTATTCTGATTCTGATAAAGGATCAAAAATTAGACTGACTTCAAGTTGCAAACTGTCAACACTGAAGAACATTGCTGCATTGAACTGAGCACTTTGCGCTTCCTTTTCAAGATGTTCTGGCTTCATGCCACTGTGGGCTAATTTCTCCCTGCAGAAAAAACAAAATGGCATGGGTGGTTTGAAACTCATTGGTGTAGATACCATTAAAACATATTCTTCTGAATACTGCCGGAATTTTTCTGGCACTGGTTTTTACTTTTACCACTATTTCTTCAGTAGCTTTGCTCTTGCATTTTAACCACGACTCCATTATTTTAGTTCTCAAGGCAGCAGTGATTGACAGGTGATCCCATATGCCTCGTGCCTGGTTGGATCAAACCATCCTGGTATGAGGTACACTCTGGTTTTTAGGTTAATGAAATTGAATAGCCTACTCAATATAAAATTAATTTTATGAACTTTTTGAACTTTTGGACAAGCTAATATTTATTAAATACCTATTTAAAAGGATTTTTGAATTGATGTTATTTTTAAAATGTATATTTTTAAAAAAATCTCACATACCCCCTGGAGTGCCTTGAATCACCCCCAGGGGTACACTACCCCATTTTAGAAACAGTCCATTAAACAATATACCTTTTTGATAATAGACATCTTTGTAGGGAAAGCATGGATGTTACTAAAAAATGATGACAGTTATTTTTTGTGTGAAATGCAGTGAGCCATTGATGTACTGATTACCTCAGCCAAGGAAGGTATGTATTGGGTTTGGTCTGTTTGCCTGTTTGTTTTGTTGTTAGAAGGATTAAGCAAAAGTTACAGACTGATTGGCACAAAAAGTTGACTAAAAGTTGGTGGGACTTGGCACAATTCAGATGTGATTAACTTCTGGATATGATCTGGATCTTGGTACAGGATCATTTTAAGGATTTTTCAACATTGGGAGATACATCATATCTCAACAAATGGTGGCACAGAGGTGTGGTGGTTAGCATTATCACCTCACAGCAAGTTGATCCTGGGTTAGATTCTGCTGATGAGCTGGAGCCTTTTTGTATGTGGTTTGCATATTTTCTCTGTGCGTTTATGGGTTCTCCCCGAGTATCCCAGCTTCCTCCCACAACCCAAAGACATGCAGAGTTAGTCTCACTGGCAATTCCGATTTGGCCTTGGGCCAAATTGTTGTCCATTTCTCTGTGGCCCCCTATCAAATCCTGAATTGGATAAGTGGAAAAAAATGGATGGATGGATCTCAACAAATACACCCCAAAAAGAAATAAAACAAATGATCAGATTTCACCTTGTTGAAAGTTGGCTTTGTTTCAGTTTCTGGAAAGAAATATTTTACTATAGGAAATCTGAAGATTGTTCAGCCTTGGCAGAGGTATGCACTCCCGAGCTGCTCTTGTTTGGGTATTAGTTTACATAATCTGTATGTAATATTTTGCAAATTATTTTGTCTTTATTAGGGTCTAGACTATAGAAGTGATTCTGTGGGGCAGGCTCACAAGAAAACAAGCAGTCTAGATTTTTCTGACAGTTTTTATAGTCTTTAACACTTTCTAAATTGTTTTCTTCATTGCTCCCACTTCTCCTGCAGTGGTTTAACGAATTACTTTTAATTTTCACATGAAAGGAGTATTTTTAATTTTCTGAAAAGTAAAATTTGCCTGACAATCAGATAGATGGAAACTTAGTTACCAAGCCAACATTAACACTGAAACTGAAGGAATTAATTAAGCTTTCAGTAAATTCATTATTCACAACAGTATTTTTGCTCCTGGTGCTTATAAAAATATCTTCCTTGAAAAATAGGAATAGTCCTGCATCCTTCAGAGTGCTGCTCCTCACTGTGATATACCTGCAGTTTTATCATTGTGCTTGGAATGCAATATACATGCATTATAATTGTTTACATATATGAACATTTCTAAGAAGATATGTCTGGCATTCTTGGTAAAGGCCAAGGTCAGAGCTACAGTAGCTGTCACAATGATGAGTGCTCCTTTCTGTGTTAGAACGTCTGTCCACCAAACAGGAGGGATTGACAGTTAATCACAAGCACATTACACCTCTGGGATGGGCGGAACTGCAGCCGCTTGCCTTTGGCTCCAGCCTGCCTGTCATTATGATGACTCTGTGGCCTATCAGTGTCTGCCTGAGATTTATCTATCTGGCACTAGACTGCGGCCTCATCTTGAGCTGAGCCTGGCACCTGTCCATCCATCAACCACTAAAGTCCTTCTGTGTTGTAGTGGACACAGTCTCGCTTTCTGTGCAGCACCATCCTGCCACATGGCAATGCTATTGTTCACACTGTTCATTCACTCAGTACAACTAAATAATTGCAGCGCAGTGTCAGCTGATCTAGCAATGCACTGCTTAACTACAAATCTCCCTAGCCAGAAAGAAGCTCTGTAATTGCTGAAGCACTTTATATGTGTTAACATCCAGCTGGGGAATCCTGGTAGAGTTTAGTGGGACTTAAGTGCTGTGGGATGGATAGTATTGCTGGACAACCTGTCTAATGACAATGGTCAAGACTCTTTTAAAACAAGAGGAGTAATTACTAAAAAGCATGCTGAAGGCCATTTAAACTGCATCTGTTGACACTGTGACATGAATTTCAAGATTAGGTGTATATATGTGTGAGTGTGTTTGTGTGTGTACGTGAAGAGGTTGGAAGAGAGAAAACAAGCAGCTTGTATATGAGAATGTTTTGCTTTAATGGCTTGATATGTCAATTTATCACTGTTGACTCTATTACCTTGGGATATAGTGCGCCTGGAGCCATCAGTTAAATCACGACAAAGCTGACTTTGACTAGAGCTTTAAGAAAAACAAACAACAAAAGCAAACAAAATATCTTTCAAGTACTTGTAATATAATTACTTTGTTTTTCTATAAATAATTCTCCGGAAGTGCTTTGAAAGCGACTTTCAGTCATGTCAGAATTTGTCAACTGCTACTCATTTGCTCTCTTGACTAGCTTATTAGCTTTACATCAAGACAGATGACCAAAGCATGGCATGCATTTATTATGCAGCTGTGCACTTTGTCCCTAGAAACCACCAATTTTACCACAGGGACATGTTGCCATGCTGACATGTTAATGGGATCAATCATTGATAACAAGGAGGTAATGAAAAGCTAATCCAAAAAATGAGTCTGTCACAGGATTGTCTTTCCTTTTCTGAATATCAAAGACACAAAACTGCTCTGCCTGTCCTCTGTGTCCGGTGGGGAAAATTCTATCTCAGCTTTCATCAGGTTCACAGCCCCATCCTGGGGAAAAAAATTAACTCTACAAATTAAATCCTTTCAGTGCTTCAAATTATACTAGATGATTTGAGAAAAAATGGAAAATACAGGTGGTCTTTACACTGCAAAAGTGTTAAATGTAGCTTTTGAGTTAGAAAGGGTATGCAGGAAATTAATTAATGGACTTCCAGTTCAGCTCAGTACAGCCAATGTATGCAGAAGAGCATCTGTGAGTGCACATGTCGATCCTTGAAGCAGATGGGCTACAGTAGCAGAAGGCCATACCGGGTGCCACTCGTGTGAGCCAAGAACAGGAACTGAAGCTACAGATGGCACAGGCTCACCCAATTTGGACAACAATAGCAGATTGGAAAAATGTTTCCTGTTCGATGTATCTCTCAATTTCTGCTGCCACATTTTGGATGGTAGTGTCAGAATTTGGTATAAACAACACAAAAGCTTGGATCCATCCTGCCTTGCATCAACAGTTCAGGTTGGTGGTGGTGGTGTACTCATTTTCTGATGGCTGCTTCCAGTAGGATGTCATGCCACGTCACTAAGCTTAAGTCATCTCAAACTTGAACACAACAATGATTTCACTGTACTCAAATGGCCTGCAAGGCTACCAGAGCTCAATCCAGTAGAGCACCTTTGGGATGTGATGGAATAAGGGATTCTCATCATGGTTTTGCAGCAGTTACATGATGCTGTTATTCAATATAGGCCAAAGTCTTACAGAAATGTTTCCAGCACTTGGCTGAATTGAGGTCATGAATAATTAAGGCAGTTTTGAAGCTAAAAGGGGTCCATTGGTACTAGCAAGGTGTACTATAGAAAGTGGCCAGTGGTGCTTGTTATCTTTGATATGAAGATGCAAGACAAAGATTGGGTAGGTCTCAAGCCAAAACATTTTTTTCAAACATTCCAGAGATGAAGATCATGTGGACCTACACACAGAACATCAAACCTGTGCTAATTTTGTGAGCTCAGTTTAGTGTAAAGTCAAACTGTCAAGATTTAAAGGTGTGACTCATAAAGTAACACGTCATGATACAGTCCTTAAGATGGTGATGGTATCGTGACACAGAGATTCAGTGATACTCAATGCAACACGCACATCAACAGTATATTAGGGCAGAAGAACTACCTCCAAAAAGGCAAAAGCAGGAATTCTGCAATTAATAACATTACACTGAGGTGTTGGTGTGTGTTATTCACTTTTATTTGTGTGTCAAATAATTAGCTCTCTGATTGCTTTCCCCCACTGCCATCCACCAATTCTTCCATGTAAATCTCTTCTTCCTCACTACACGTTAGTTAACTACTGTTCATTTTACCCTCATTATTTGATAAGCCTCACTACAAGGTGTCATGAAATACTGGCTGGTGGGGAAATCTGTCCTGCATGTTTTAATATTAATATATTAAGACATGCATAATCTTAATATTAATATCAATATTTGGCAGCAGGGTATTGATAGGAAATCTCGAGAGGAAGTGGTACAGTGTATTACAGTATCAATGTTTTGTCCCTTCCTTACTCATGTTTGTGGCAACAGTATTTTCCAGGCAGTGTAGCTGAGGGGAACCACTAAGGGGCATGAAGCTCTTAAAGCCTGGTTGCTGCAGTGAAGCTAAATGGACAGGCTTGAGGGAGGAATGTGTGAATGCCCTAGGCATTAAATGTAGGACAGTTAGGCAGAGCAGTATGTGTATATTCTCAAGCTATTATTGTTGGAGAACTGCACCTGTGTCATATTAGAACATATATTCAGTTGTTAATTTAATGCACACATAATTAGATATTATGAAAAAGTTGGGTTATGAATACTTTAATATTAATGTATGCATATTCATTATTGATGTTTGCACAAATAGATTCCCTGTGCTTAGATTTTGTGAAGAGAAATAATAAAAATTCAAAGTGAAAATAATCAAAAGAGGCGTAGACGATACAAGTTTAACTCTGAAAATCAGATTTTATAAATGTCAAGCAGCCACTGAATCTATAATTAACGTGCCTGGCTACAATGTTAGGTCTAAAGAGGCTATCAGTATATCTGAGCATTTTAACTTCTATAGATAATATTTTACTTACTTCTTGGAAAAAACCCACACCAACTCTACTGATCTTAATGGACAGTGATATAAAGAGGAACCCCACATCAGTATCGTATTTTCTGTTATGAAAGCTTTTTAAATATACTATAGGGACAACGCATGTCTTTCAGGGCCGTGTGATGTGTTCTCTGGCAGTGATGACTGGCTGATAAAGTCCTGCTAAGTGCCAGGGGGTGAGGTTTATGGATTTCTGCAACACCCTTGAGTCACAACTGAGAAAGACAACAAGAAAGTCACAGCTTCTTTGCCACATGCCCAGACTGTCTTTTCGCAGCTTCTTGGCCTCCAGTATGCTACAGAGGAAAATGAGGGTAACCAGACTGGCATATCACAGCTGTTGTCAGATCCACACTTGTAAATGTTAGCTGTGACATATCCATTAGCTGTGGATTGTAGTAGTACAAAACTGATGCCAATGACAAGTGCACTTACAGGTGGTTGCTGTCCTGCAAAACAGCGAGTGAATAAAAAATACATAACAGTATGTTATCATCATGGAGGATCATAATGGAGCAGTGGAAATGTGTTCTGTGGAGTAACCAATCATGTTGCTCTATCTGGCAATCTGATGGACAAGTCTGGGTCCGGTGAATGCTAGAAGAACCAGTCTGATTGTGTTGTGCCAACTGTAAAGTTTGGTGGAGGAGGGATAATGCTATGGGGCTTTCATTCTGGGGTTGGCCTTGGCCCCTTAGTTCCCATGAAGGGGTATCTTAATACTTCAGTTAACAAGACATTTTGTATGCTTCTGTGCTTCCAACCTTGCGGGGACAGTTTGGAGAAGGCCCTTTTTTGTTCCTACATGACTGTGCCTCAGTGCATAAAGCAAGGTCTATAAAGGCATGGTTGGTTGAGTTTGGCATGGAAGAACTTGACTCACCCACACAGAGCCCTCACCTCAGTGTCATCAACCACCTTTGAAATGAACTAGAATGGGGATTGCAAGCCAAGCCCTCTTGTCCAACATCAGGGTCTGACCTCACAAATGCTTTTCTGTATGAATGGGCAAAAATTACCAGACACACTCCTATAATCCACAATCTTATAGAAAGTCTCCCAGAAGAATGGACACTTGTAGTGGCAAAGGGGGGACCAACTTAATATTAATGCCTCTGGATTTACAATGTGATATTATAAGATTTCTTGCAGGCCCAATATTTTTGTCCATATAGCGTAATTACAAAAATTGAACCAATCTGCTAAATGCTGTTTCTTTCTGATCTGATTGGCCCTATGACATGTTCATTTTTTGGAACAGCAGTGTGGGATGTCTTTTTAACCATGCTGCTATTAGTGGTTCAGAGGTCTAAGATGTTTTACTGACTGAATGGAGACAAATTTAATCAGAGCCATTTGGTTATCTAGTCCGGCTTTTAGCAATAGAGGTTATACCCTAACCACATGGCTAATTGCACCTCTGATCAACCTTTGAGCCCCTGGGAAGATCTTATCCTCATTGTGACATATTTATACACACTATTACTAAGTACAATATGTTGCAAAAGCAGACAGATGTACATGGATTCTGCAGATACAAACAAGGTGACAATCAAGTTTGAGCTCATTTTGGTTATCAAACATTTTGAAAACATTTTGTTCAGTTAAATCAAATATATGTATGGCCCATTGTTTGCTTGTTGCCTGTGCTGCAGGAGCTGCCTTCTAAATCCTTTATCATTCACACAGTAAAATTCCATTTACAGTTTATAATGTAAGTATCTAAGTTTTAAGAGATTCCGTTTTAACAGACAAGAATGTTTTAAAAGAATAATTTGCCTTTCTTTCTTTCTTTCTTTCTTTCTTTCTTTCTTTCTTTCTTTCTTTCTTTCAAAGCCAGAGTGATATTGTTTAATGAGTTACTACATTCACTGATAAACAGTGGGTCAGGATTTGGTCAAGTATGTGAAGGATTGTCGTTTGTTTTACTGGATGTCACTTGGCATGCACATAAAGTGTTTTTTTTAATCCTGAGTGATTTGTGGGTTGATTTGACACGGGAAAAAGTTGTTCCACTGTTACTTATAGAATGCAGTGTAAGTATTACAATGTACGTATGTGTGAGTAGTCTAAATCATGGTTGGCCAGCCATGTAGTGCTAAGAATATGCAGGACTGCAGCGGG
Source organism: Etroplus canarensis (assembly GCA_015106775.1). Taxonomy (NCBI): domain Eukaryota; kingdom Metazoa; phylum Chordata; class Actinopteri; order Cichliformes; family Cichlidae; genus Etroplus; species Etroplus canarensis. Next base: position 2,389 of record VUQH01082020.1, on the reverse strand, counting down.
AGATTTTACTGATTAGTAGACCTTAAACACTGAAGAGGAAATAATCAGTGAACACACTAGTGGAATGGCTTTGTGATTGCCTTCAAGTGCTCCTTTCTAGTTCCAACATTGGAGTTGAGAAATTTGTGCACTAAAATATTAAAAATATGCTTCACAATGTCTAATTTAATTAAATATAGAATTTATGTGTGCAGGAGTTTTTCTGTAAGTTGAAGGAAAAACTCAACTATGTGGATCCCATATGACTGTAATATCATGTATTTAATTTCATGCTATGCTCACTGTTAAATGTCTGAATTATCATCATTTTACAACTAGACAGACAACTAGAGTTTGGAGTTCTAATGCATCAACACAAGCAACATTCAAAAAGTGAAAATCTTCTTCTACCACCTCTTTTGTCGCATGTCCACTCAGCCACTTGTCTTCTGGGCAAATCTGGCAGTTGATCCTGAACTGCCTGGAGGACGATTCAAAAGGTCAACGCCAGCCGCCTCTTTCCTTGGAAGGAAGACAACAACACTTGCTGACGTGGCCTTATCTTTCTCAAATGCTGGAAGGCATAAGCTACTTTGACAATAACAGTTGTAATTCATTTATTTTCTGCTCGAACATCAGTCCTCAGCAGCCCTCTGCTCCCTTACACTCTTCATTTCTACCCTGTGTGCAGAGGGATGTCCCTAGAGGGGTGCGTAATGGTCTACTGGCCCCCTAGGCGATAAAGACCTGTAGAGAAACCAGTCACGGCTCTAGCTTAGAACGAGGGGGAAACGATAAAGTCAAGAGCAGAAAAAGAAGATGAGTTGTTAACAGTGTAGAAAAAGGTTATAAGTGCCCTGTGGCACCATACAGACTAATTCAATACTTTTCTTTCTCTCACCTTTTGGTCTGCTTTTGCATTTTAAATGAGTTCTTTGGAGAACAGTGAAGTCAGAAAATGAGGACATGGGGAACAGATAAATAAAAATGCTTTGAAGTCCTCGAAATAGGAGATAAGAAATGATAAATTGATGAAGTGTCTCTTCCATTCTTAACATTTAGAAATGAATGACAGAGGAGATGCCATTTGAAGTTGATCTTTGGTCAATGAAAAATACTACAGCCAAAGGGGCAGATTGTTTTAAAGAACAGAGAATGTCAATACTGTTCACTGCTTTGAATATTGTGTGTGGGAGAGAGAAGCTACTTGATGGATGACAGTGGTGATAATGAAAAATGATATGAATGGAAGAGAATGAGTATGACAGGTGGAGCTATGAATGAGAAAGTGAGTGGAGGCTGAAAATGAGATTAGGTTCTGCACTTCAGGTGGTGTGTCAGCCTTGAGAATGGAAAACCTGTCAGTTCTTCATGCCCTGATGCAAAGCAGTAGGCTATTCTATTGATCCAACTGCAATGGAGAAGCCAAGAGTGATGTTTTCACATGTCTAACATTGTAGTTTGAGTGTGAGTCGGCATGTGCTCTGCTGCAGTAAATGTCAAATTTTCACTCTGGAAAATAAAGCAAATGCCATTTGTATTAGATCTGTGTGAGGTTTTTAGGTTGCATAATGTCCACAGAGTGAATTCAGTGAATACTTTCTGGTTTTGTCGAGCTTTAGCTAAACTAAACTCCCATGAACAGTGACTGTCCAATCGTCGCTCAGTAAATGCAGCCAGGCATGGCAGGATTTCAAGGTTTTGATTTCTCCCCGTATTAAAAGTATTATTAAAGAAGCTCTGAATTTAAAAGTTTGTCAGGCAGTATGTATGAGTGCACCTTTAAAAAAAGTACAAACACATCAGCAAAAGAGGACAATTATTAGTTTGAAGTTGAAGCCCAGCTGTGTAGCAAAGTTCTTCTAGAAGCACATTTTTTTCCATTTAACAGCCATCAGCCTGAGCAGTTATTTTGAAACCGCTGTCTAAACAGTTAGAGGGAGAGTCTTAACTTTAACTTCAGTCAGTATATGTGAATCAGCAGTTAAATCTAATTAGAGGATGTGTCAGAAGTTTGGTGCACTGTAAAAAAAAAAAACGTAAAAAAACGGTAAATGACTGGCAGCTACGGCTGCCAAACAAAAACCGTAAAATTAAAGTAAAATATCCTAATTCAAATCAAGTGCAAATACATTACATTTACAGAAATTTTCATTAAGAGTTCTGCAGAAAAATACCATTATTTTACAGATTTTTCCTAAATTACCACGATCAAACACCTTCAATGAAGTGAAAATGTAAAGAGTTCTGCAGAAAAATACCATTATTTTACGGATTTTTCCTAAATTACCACGATCAAACACCTTCAATGAAGTGACAATGTAAAGAGTTCTGCAGAAAAATACCATTATTTTACAGATTTTTAAACTAAATTATTACCATTAAATACCTTCAATGAAGTGACAATGCA
>VUQH01082019.1:0-13893 GCA_015106775.1 Etroplus canarensis | reverse complement strand
GACCTTTTCGGGTTGAAGATGGACTCAAACTCAACTCCCAAACCTACTGCTAGTTTCTAGAAGACACTCTCTTCATGCAGTGGTTCTGCATCTTTGAAGAAGACCATGATTTTTATGCAGGACAATGCTCCATCTCATGCATCAAAGTACTCCACTGTGTGGCTAGCCAGTAAAGGCCTTAAAGATGAAGGAATAATGACATGGTTCCCTTCCTCACCTGACCTAAACCCTATTGAGAACTTGTGGGCCCTTCTTAAACATGAGATGTACAGCGAACAGTACACCTCTCTGAACAGTTTCTGGGAGGCTGTGGTTGCTGGTGCACTAAAAGTTGATGGTCAAGAGATCAAGAAACTGACAGAGTCCATGGATGGAAGACTTTTGAGTGTTACAGAAGGGTGGCTATATTGGTCACTGATTTATTTTTTGAAATGTCAGAAATGTTTATTTGCAAACTCTTAGTTACTTGTTTATTATTCTCACTTTAACACATGAAAATAAACACGTGAGATGGAAATATTTGTTTTTCTCTGACTTGCACAATAATTCTACACACCAGTAGTTACCTAGTAATTGTGCACACGCAGATATTCTTGTACAAAAGCCAAAACCTCATTTTCACTTCCTTAAATATTCAGGTTTGAGGTTTGCTAACATTTTGGATTGACCAAGAGTACTGTTGTCGTTAAATAATAATGTGCCTTTCGGCTGCTCCAAGGGGCTGCTACAGCAGATTAATCCACACTGGTAATTTGGCAGATGTTTTATGTCCTTCCTGACCCAACCCTCCATGGTGAGAGGTGCTTGTGTCCCCGCTTGGAATTGAACCAGGGACCTTTTGCTTGTAAGGCAAATGTGCAAACCACTACGCTACAGGGGACACTAATAATAATTCCATAGTAATCCTACGGATTTAGAATAGGATATCATAAAAGCTTTTGTGGGTGTAAAGTGTAGACGACCCAATACTTTTGTCTATATATTGCATTAAGACTGAGACTCACATGTCTGTGAGTCAACCGTCCCTATTCTGAACTTCAAGAAAAATAGTGGTGAGAGAAAAAACTAATACAGTATCGCATCGCAATATTTTGTGTGGCAATATTGTATCGATACAGGCACATCAACTACTGATTTCGTCATAAAACCTGCAATTACAAAATGAACGTTTCAGTAATAGAATAATAATATAAGCTGTTTTTTGTTTTTTTTTTTACACACACTACCTACGTAATCAACATACATTTTCAAATTCTTCAGTTGCTGAAGGGCTTGCATAACTTTTGTTGTACAAGCTTCACTTTTCAAAATACACATAACAGTATAGCATACCGCACGTTTGCATTCAATGACCAATCACATCTTGCAGCAACAAAAATGACTGAAGTGAAGGGAGCAGGCTGACAACTTCATCTTATTATATAAAACAGATAATAACAGAGTTTAACTTTTGTAGACATAATTTGTAGCTGAAAAAAAAGAAGGTAAATCCAAACATATCACAGTATATTCTACTGCAATATTCTTCATATCACAGAAAGTTTAAAATCACACTACTGTATTGCCACCTCCTTGAACTAAATAACAAAAACCAATTAGTAGTAGTAAAACTAATTAAAAGCTACACTGTTAAACATTTATGATTCAAGTGAAATGAGCAAACCCACTCTTAAAAATTACGGAAACACTTCCAAGTGAAACGTGCAAAACTACTGCGTTAACAAGGGAGCCCAATGTAAACAGTCTTTACACGGACCTGCTTCAGCTGGTCTTCAGTGAGGGTCCCTGACAGCAGCTCGTTGTTGGACTCGCACAGAGTGGTCTGTCCTGAGGGCTGCGGAGGAGGGAACAGAGCCAGAGAGCACATCTTCTACACAGGGAAACCCTTCCACTGGACCCTGGAGACACACCGTGAGTCCGTCCGGTGAATTTAACCGCAAACCTAGTGGACGCTGTTGCTTGATGCTAGCTAACAGTAGCCGCCAAAGTAAGTTGACTACGTCGCTGTCGCGGCTCGGGCATCAGCCTGTTATATTTAGTGGACGTTACCTTGTAGTGTGTTCTGTATAGTGCGGTCGGTTATCTCTCGCTGGTTCAAAAATTAAAGTAAAAGCGCATGCTAGCTTGTGACACATTTAGTTCCCTGCTTCAAGTTAGTCCCGCCGTGTGAGCTACGGCAAGAGGAAGGTACAAACAGTGCAGGTCTTCCCCAATGCGCACAAACTGGGAAAATTAGCGCGCCTCCTCAGGACGGAGCGCGATATTGCGTCCACAGAGATGCCAACAAGTATTATTTGTTTCAATCAGGTATGTCAGACTCGTTTTAGCTCAGCCCAGTGTAGGGTGGCTGATGTCCCTGGCCGCTGCCCCTCTTTATGTGAGACTGCAGAGCATTTTCTTACCTTGTCCCCCTCTCTCACAGGTTGAGAGAAGGTCCCACATTTTGATTGGATCTAGTTTTAGAGAGATAGTCACCCCAAAATCACAAGGTACGCAGATTTTTATGGAATGCAAACGTTACAGGTAGAAAGAGGGGCATCTGGTCACCCTGGTTCAGCCCAACTGGATCGCAAGTAAAGCCCATGTCGGTGAAGCCACTGTAAGAAAAATAACCCTCCTGATCTGAGGATGATTGGGGTTGTTTGCAGTTTTCTTATTTGCAATATGTAAATTTTTTGCTGTGTTCTAGATTACATTTTTTTTTGCATATTTTAAAGTTTTTCTTGTCTTTTAAGGTGTTTACAGTATTCTGTTTTGTTTTTGCTATATTTGAAGGTATTTGCAGTGTTTTAAATTATTTGTTGTATTTTAGGGTACTTGCACTATTTGAGTTTGAATACTTCAGATTTAGATTTTTTTGGATTTGTGACTTATTTCTGTATTTTCAAATAGTTGCTTTACTTTACATTTAGATCTGTCTGTCTCTCTCTCTCTCTTTATCTATCTATCTATCTATATATCTATCTATCTATCTATCTATCGATCAATCTCTTTCCCTTTTCTCTAAGTGTAAAACCACAGGAAACCATTTCCTCCTGCAATGATTTTCAAATCTCATAAACCAGTATTTTATTCACAGAGGAACATAGAAAACGTGACATCAAATGTTGAAAGTGGGACGTTTTACTATTTCAGCAAAAATACTTGCTCACCTTATATTTGATGGCAGTAACGCATCTCAAAAAAGTTGGGACATGGGCAACAAAAGACTGGAAAAGTAAGTGGTACGAAAAAGAAACAGCTGGAAGAACAGGTTGCAACTAATTAAAAGTTACTTGGCAACAGGCCAGTAATGTGATTGGGTATAAAAAGCACACCTTAGAGAGATAGTCTCTCAGAAGTAAAGATGGGCAGAGGTTCAGCAATCTGTGAGAAACTATGTATACAAATTGTGAAGCAATTTCAGAATAATGTTCCTCAATGTAAAATTGGAAAGCCTTTAAATATTCCATCATCTAAAGTACATGATAACCTCAAAAGTTTCCGAGAATCTGGAGACATCTCTGTGCGCAAGCGTCATGCCCAAAAACCAGTTTTGGATGCTGGTGATCTTCGTGCCCTCAGGAAACACTGCATTGCAAACAGGAATGATTCTTCCCTTGAAATCACTACATGGGCTCAGGAACACTTCCAGAAATCATTGTCTGTGAACATGGTTGGCCGAGCAATCCACAAATGCAGCTTAAACTCTATCATGCAAAGAAGAAGCCACATGTGAACATGATTCAGACACATCACTGTCTTCTATGATTCAAAGCTCATTTAAAATGGACTTAGGCAAAGTGAAAAATTGTTCCGTGGTCAGACAGATTAAAATTTGAATTTTTTTTTTAAAATCATGAATGTCATGTCCTCCAGACTAAAGAGGACAGGGACCATCTTGGTTGTTATCAGTGCTCAGTTCTAAAGCCTGCATCTCTTATGGTATGGGTCTGCATTAGTGTCTATGGTACTGGCAACTTGCACTCTGAAAAGGCACCATCAGTTCTGAAAGGTATATACAGAGAAATGCATACTCCCCTCTAGACATCTTTTTCAAAAGGCCTTGCATATTTCAGCAAACAATGCTAAACCTCATACTGCAGCTATTACAACAGCATGGCTTTGCTGTAAAAGACTCTGGGTGCTGGACTGGCCAGCCTGCAGTCGAAACATTTGACCAACTGAAAACATTTGTGTCATCATATGATAACATATGATAAAGAAGATCCAGAACTGTTCATCAACTGGAATCCTATGTCAAAGAAGGGTGGGACAATATTCCTGTGTTAAAAGAAGAGGGAATACTACATAGTGGTAAGCATGGCAAAGCCTAACTTTTTCCAGATGTGTTGCCATCAAATTCAAAATCAGGTAGTAAAATGAAATAATAAAATGTCTCACTTTCAGTATGTGATATGTTTTCTACGTTCTTTTGTGAATACAGTTTTGGTTTATGAGATTCTCAGTCCATCACATTGTGCTTTTATTCATATTTTACTCAGCGTCCCAACCTTTGTGGAATTGAGGTTGTATTTGTCAAATGGAGTTGTTTCCCATGTTTCATTCAGATACAAAGTTTATTAAAAAATATACTAATTTTGTCCTTCAGTCCTCACCGGTGAAAGCAGCCCGCATGGTCAGGGGCAAACCAGCGTTCCTGGAGCCAGTGGGGATTTGGTGTCTTGCTCAAGGACACATCAGCAGCAGCAGCAGCTGCTGCAGCAGCCTGGCGGATGCTGCTGATCTGGGACTGTCCGGCTGAAACTCAACCTCAGAAATCAGTGAATGGCAGGCGCCCATAATTACACGTTTTGGAAGTGATAGATAAAGAACTGTGCTGAGTTCCGTTTTTGTCTACAGTATGTGTTTGCAGGGGGGTCTCGGTGGCAGCGCCCCCTTGCGGCGTAACTCGCATTTCCGTGACGTCAATTCAGCACTGGGAAGGAGACAGCTCCCTCCCCCCAAAACCCAGCGCGCCTCACGTTGCATGGGTCCCCGGTTATTGATAACACAATTTACCCGCTGGGATCCATCCCAGTAACGTGAAACTCGTGGATATCGGCGCTGGAAATACTAGAGACACCCCGGACCGAATAAAAACAGCGATCCGCTTATTATCGCCGGCGAATAGAAAGCCGAGCCCACCCTTTCACTTGACAACGCGACATCAACCAGGCAGAAAGGTATGGGAATGTCACACTATCTGGTTAAATGCTGATTAAATGAGAAATCAGGTGTGTTTGGGTAGGATGCCGTTGCTTGGTGGGGTAGCGTTCGTCCCGCTCACACTGCACCACTGAAGTGATGCTGCCAAGAAGCGAACCGCCGTCGATGAATGCTACAAAAATCACATTTGTGCAAAGAGAAAGCTCACATTACGAAATACTCGCGTTGATACCAGCGCCGAGTAAATGTACATGTACTGCGGCAGTTTCACTTGGCATGGAGCATAGTAGGCATCGGGCTTGCTATTCAAGCACGTCGGCTATGATGCTGCTGAGTGTCATCATCACATCCTCGGTTATTTAAAGATTGATCTTCCTGCGTGTGTGCGTCTGTGCGTGTGTGTGGTCTGTGTGTATGTGTGTGTATGTGCACTACTCCTTCGCACAGGCCCGGTGGTTGTTTATTGCCCGTTTTTACGCTCTCATTTCGCTCAGCCGCTGTGGCTCTTCTTGTGCAGTGGTGCAGTACAAGACACGGAGCTGGTGTAGGATATATGAATTGAGTACATGTGCTCTCTCTCTCTCGCTTCCTCTCTCTCTCCCTCCTCGTTCTCTAACATGCACAGGCGTGCACGCACAGACGTAAGTACACATCCACACTGAGGTGGTTATGCAATTCGTCATATTCTTCATGACACACAATGCTCTTCTTCATTTGGTACATGATGGACAGCATATATCAGCTGCTTTGCTCGGATCCTGTCAGACACTTATGCTGCTCAGAGGGACAGTTAAAACACAGGTGACAGCCACGGCTGTGGACTGTACAACCGCCTCTGGTCGATTCATTCATAAAGCCAATCTCCACTCTGGGTGATGGCTCCACTGGGCCGGCTGGTTTTCCCATTCACAGACACAGAGATGAGGCTCTACTACATGATTCAGATAGAAATTGGTTGTGGAACTGGAGTGACTGTAGATAAACTGGTAGAGTGGCTCACTGCCCAACTCACAACACGACTCCTGTGTTTTAGTGTTTTGCATTGCTTTAATGGAAGGAGGGTGCCAAGGTTGCCATCATTTCAGCACTGGAAAGCTCCCAAATGCCAATATATGTTTTAAGTGTGGAGCTGTCCTGTGCTGAAATGAATTCACATGTTTATAATCATGCTAATTCACTTTTTTTTTATCATAAATCTTCTCCTTCAGACTTTCTTCTCATTTGTCCGTCCTCCATCCACCCTAACCTGCGGTGTTGGGGAAACCCCTGATGAGTGGGACCTGTATCCATGAGCCCCGTGCCCCTTCCCCTTCCCTGTCAGGCTTCAGTACCCCCATCTCAGAACCCCCCTATCGAAGACTCGATGGAGACACCCCTGCCTGCACCCCCGAAACTGACCTGACCCCTACACAGTGTGTCCTTCGTAACGTATTGTCCATTGACACTGGTGGACAGGGGGTGCCAGGCGGCAGCAGCCCCACTCCTAGTGATGGACCCTCAGCCCACTTTGACAACAGCGTGCTAAAACTACATGAACATGAGGCCTGCCAGTGTGGTGGCGGGGCCGAGGCGGGCCACAGTCCGGAGGCTGGTGCTGTTCGGAGCCAGTCAGAGAACATTCGGTTACAATCAGGAAGTGGAGGTTTTTTGGAGGGACTGTTTGGCTGCCTGAAACCAGTCTGGACCATGATTGGAAAGGCCTACTCCACTGAACACAAACATAGTCAAGAAGGTATGTGAAGAAAATGTTCCACCTCTGTGCTCTCTGATGCTCTACTGTGTTTGGAAAACATGGAAATGTACCAGAGAAAATAAACAGCTTATGCTTCAACTTCAAAGTGGTGGAAGAAATAACGCTCTGACTCTAAAACCCTACTTCAGTAGAAGCATAGAGCTGTTATTAGTATTAATTTTTCTACTTTTCTTGTATTTGTTTTCCTAGAAGATATCAGATTTGTGCTGTTGTTTTATAAAACATGATGAGGGAACAAACTTCAGCCAAACAGGATGATAATCACTGTGTTACACCTTAACAATGCATTACATGTTATAGCATTTCATACGCTTTTTTTGTTGTAAAATCTTAAAACGTAACAATGGTTGCTGTTAGTTAAATGTAGCAAAGGAAAAAGTAACATATTTAGCCCAGAAATGTAGTGGAGCGAAAGGGTAAGGTGGCAGAAAATAGAAATACTCAAGCATGAGTACCTCAAACTGTGCTTAAGAACAGCGCTTGAGTTAATGTACTTTGGTATTTCACAAAACCAGCTCTCCATTACTTCCTGTGATCTCTGACTGCCGCTTTGTCCTGTTGGCAGCACGGCTGTGTTTTCGGGTCTGTCAACCAGGCTCACCCACAGTCATCAGCTAAACTGAGATCTCACAGCTGGTCAGGTGGGAGCATCATGTGCATCTGGCTCCACTGCTGCTGCTGCAGCTCTCAAGAGAGCTCAACACTTCAGTGGACCTCATGAAGAATTGATCCAGCTGTCTCTTTTATTCTGCTAGGCTCGTCCATCTTTAGTGACCGTGCTTTCACAGTTGTTTAAGTAAAGTCAGTGTGACAGATGACAGATAGATTAGACTATGAGTGGATTCTTTTTTCCCTCCATTTTCCCCTTTATCTCTGGCTCCAAATGTAATGGTCTTCTGAATACTTTGTCAATATACCACTTGTTTTACTATAGCAGGCACTTTGTATGATTTAATTGTGTCCTGCCAGCTCATTCTAATATGGGGTATGGATTTTTCATTTGCTTAACAACCCCCTAACTCTGCTCTGTCCTCTCTGTTATGCTGGTGATATGACTGAAAAAACATCTGTTGCAATGCCCATGTCATTGTGGGTAACTTTCTATGGTTTCACATTTACTCACTGAGGTTCTTTTTGTTGACTGTTGGTCTGAGTTTAGAGTCTTGGGAGGTTCCTTTTGAGGAAATCTCTGACCTGCAGTGGGTGGGCAGTGGCGCACAGGGGGCTGTTTTCCTCGGCAAGTTCCATGGAGAAGAGGTGGCTGTAAAGAAAGTGCGGGACATCAAAGAGACCGAGATCAAACACCTCCGCAAACTCAAGCACCCAAACATCATTACTTTCAAGTGAGGAAACTACAACTGATTCGAAAGATTTTTTTTATCATTATTATTTTTCTTTTTACCAAGACATGTATCAGCCAGTTATTTAACTCTAATTGTACTTCCCTTGCAGGGGCGTGTGCACCCAGGCTCCTTGTTACTGTATCTTGATGGAATATTGTGCCCAAGGACAATTATATGAGGTGCTACGGGCAGGTCGTAAAATCACACCTTCGCTCCTGGTTGACTGGTCTATGGGCATTGCAGGTGGCATGAACTATCTACACCTCCACAAAATCATCCACAGAGACCTCAAATCCCCCAAGTAAGACTGAGCACCATAGCAGGTGGAATCACAGTTTCATCCAATAAAAGAGCTTTAATTGTTTATTATTCATATGTAATCTCACCTTTCCAGCATGCTGATCACACATGATGACCTGGTGAAGATCTCTGACTTTGGCACCTCAAAGGAGCTCAGTGACAAGAGCACTAAGATGTCATTTGCCGGCACTGTAGCCTGGATGGCACCTGAAGTTATTCGGAATGAACCGGTGTCAGAAAAGGTGGACATCTGGTAGGTCTGGTAAATGTTTTTACAGACTATGAAAAGCATTTATAAATTCACTGTAACAGTTTAGGAAACATCTTTAATAAAATGCACTGCAGAAAATGTGCAGCTAGCATATTAATATTGCTAGCATATTAGTTCAGAGGTATTTGAAGCTATAGTTGCAGATTTTTTATTTATTTGAAGTGCATTGTTGGGATTTGTATTCACTTAATTTCTTTTACTATCTCTTGTTAAATATATTTTAAACCCCAATTTTCTGAACAATCACAGTGAAGTTAACTTCTCTTAAAGGTCTTTTGGAGTGGTGCTGTGGGAGATGCTTACTGGAGAGATCCCTTATAAAGATGTCGACTCATCTGCCATCATCTGGGGTGTGGGAAACAACAGCCTTCAGCTGCCCATACCAGAGAGCTGCCCAGATGGCTTCAAGATCCTCCTCAGACAGTGTTGGTGAGCAGCGTCTGGAAATGGGCAGTTGGAATGAGGAAAGAAATAATGAGCACAACAGGGAGGAGCGGACAGATGAGCAGATGAGAGTAGTAGAGGCAAGGGTTGAAAGTAGTTGCACGGGGAAGTGTAAGTCTGTGGTTTAAGGATTTTATTGATTTTACAGTACATTGTAAATGTACACAGCTGTGTTTTCCCATCTTGGATTTGCAGGAACTGTAAACCCAGAAATAGACCATCTTTCCGCCAGATCCTTCTTCATCTGGATATAGCATCAGCTGATGTACTGTCTACTCCTCAAGAAACATACTTCAAATCTCAGGTATTGTTTCTTTTCTGAGTCCCCAACTGAATGGAAGAACTTTTTTATGTTAAAGCAAAACAACTTTAATTACATGTCAAAATACAGATGTAGACAAAGGTGTCAAATGAAAGGAAAATACAATATAACATGCCTTGGTAAGGTTATGAGGCATTATGTTCTGCCAGAACAGGTTTAATTTGCCTTAGCATTAATTCTCAGTTTAATTCAATTCACTACACAACAACAGTCACCTCAAGGCGTTTTACATTAAGAGAGAGCGGTAGGAAGAAAACCCCAGCAATCAGATGATCCCCTTGAGCAAGTATTTGAGGAAAGTAAGAAGGAAAAGCAACATTTTAACAGGACCTCAAACTAAACCAAACAAAGAAAGGGGCAGTCATGTACTGTGGGTTGTCAGGTGAGGGGAAAGAGAACAGAAAAAAAGAGTATAGAGAGACAAAGGGCAAACATAAACTGTGGGAGAGAGTAGAAAAGTTGACATGCAGTAGTAGCAGATAAACGCATCAGGAGTGAAAGAAGGGGAGTGAAGTAAGAATTGCTCAGTGCATCTTGGGAAGTCACCTCAATAGCCTGATCTAACAGGAGTGTAACTTAGGGAACGGTAGAAGGACACCTGATCCAGTCCTAACAATAAGCTTTATCAAAAAGGAAAGTTTTAAGCCTAATCTTAAAAGTACAGAAGTATTCTGCCTCCAAGTCTCTTGAACTGCACTGGACTGATAGAATACCATTCTTCAAAAGATAATCCCTCATTTTTGTTTTGATGATGGTGGTGGAGAGTGCTGTCTACCATATCAGTTATATGTTTCACGTAATTTTTTTATACTAATCAAACAAATTATTCACCTCTCTTTCCAGAACCATGACACCAAAATGTCCCCATAGCACCATAGAGCTGCTGGATCCCTCAAGTGTAGGCACCAAGGATTCAGCTTTTTCCTTTAATTTGTCACCTGTCTTTAGATATACAAAACCAGATACAAATACACATCTTTGTAAAGCAATCAGACATTAAAAGCAGCACAAAAGCGAGCTGATTTTTCAAGTCATTTCTGACTAGACAGAGCTGGTTAACCGAAATATGCTCTCATCAGGCTGAATGGAGAGAAGAGGTGAAGCAGCACTTTGAGAAGATTAAATCTGAGGGCACTTGTCTTCACCGACTCGATGAGGAACTGATCAACAGACGCAGAGAGGAGCTCAGGTTTGCTTTTTACTGTTAATATTGTTTCATGCAAACTCAATAGCATAGCATACATGCATGAGGCCATTTTCCCTTTGTCCTATTTCTTGCTGTCACTCCTTGGTCTGCCCCGTGGATGAAATAAATGCCTTGTGTGCATGTTTATTGTAGAGGATTTGGATTCTCTCATGTGAATGAACAATGACAACAGCAGCTTCTTTTCTTCTCAGACATGCTTTGGACATTCGTGAGCACTATGAGAGGAAACTGGAGAGGGCTAACAACCTTTACATGGAGCTCAGTGCTGTCATGCTGCAGCTGGAGCTCAAAGAGAAAGAGTTGCAGAGGTACAAATAAATCCATGAAAACTGGGTATATGTTTGTGAAATGCTAGCACTCTTTACAAATTAATAATCATATGTGCAATTACACTATGGTCATTTTCTTTCTAGGAGAGAACAGTCATTGGATAAGAAGTATCCAGGTTTGTTCAAGCACCATAGCTCCAGACAGAGCAGCTCCTCAAACTCCATGGACAAACTCATCAAGAAGAGAAATGTCCCGCAGAAACTTCCTTCGGGAAAGAGGTGTGAGATTTCATTTCAGTGTGTATTTGATGAAAGATTAAAATTGAAACGAATGAATGAATGAATATTCATCAAGCTTATGGATTTTTTGTTGTTGACTAATCCTTCCCACTCTTTCAGGCCAGACATCCTTAAGTCTGAGGTAATCATTCCCAAAATGGATTCATCTGTAATGCAAGTCACTATCCCAGCATGCCCCAACAGGAGCTCCACCTCTCCCAACCGGTCTCGAAGGGTAAAGACCCGCCATCGCAAGCCCGGTAAGGGCAGCAGTGGAGACCTGGCTGGACTTAAAGCCAATCAGTCTTCCCCTAACAGGGACACATCTGCCCAAGCTAATAGTTCTACCACTAACACCTCCAAGCAGCTCCTGGAGCCTTCTGCAGCCCTGCGGGGCCTCAGTCACGAGCAGCAGCAGAGGCAGCTATCCTCCTCCAGCCCTGACCTCATCTGCACCACACTAGAGGCAGACAGCCAGGGAAAAGGGGAGCCCTCTGTGAGTGGGCTGGAGAGAGGGGGGAGCCTCAGTGCCTCTGCCGGTTTAGGGGGGTCAGAGGGAGGGGCGGCTGGTCTGGATGATCTCACAGAAACCCCTCCACGCAGTGACACTCCCAGTGAGGATGCTGCATCGTTTCCGTTCTCCAGCAGCCCAGACTCACCATGTGGGAGGGGGGCAGCAGCAGGACGGGGATCTTTGGGATCGCCACGACTTCCTCATGACGGAGAAGATAAAGAGGAGGGAGCAGGTGCTGTGAGGCTGCCCCGGGGAGCATCAGGGGGAATCGGGAGTCAGCACCTCACACCTTCAGCCATTCTGTACAGGGCAGCTATCACACGCAAACAGGTACAGTGCAGGACACCTCTTCATAGTCCTCACTATCCCTCTGGCGATCATTTTCACTTGTGCATTTTTTATGCTTCTGACTACAGAGGCGTGGAGTGTCATCAGAAGAGGAGGAGGGTGAAGTTGACAGCGAGGTTGAGTTACCACGGAGACGGTGAGTAACTGTCCTTCATTACTCGAAAATTTCCTTCAAGCAATCCTCCCTCTTTGATAAGTTGCTGATTTGTTCAGAGAGCAAATTTGTGTCATTCTTTAACATGATCACATTCAGTGATTTTTTTTTTAGCCTAGTTTTGTTCTTTCTTCTTAATCTCTCAAGACGCCCGACCAGCATTACCAAGTGCCAGTCGGTGTCCACCTTCAGTTCAGAGAATTTATCAGTATCAGACGGTGAGGAGGGCCACACAACTGACCACTCTCATAGCGGTACTCCCGATGTCGTCAGCACCAACACCGATGACAGGTTGGATGACCGCAGTGACGACCTCCTCTCTCAGGGATCGGAGATCCCGGCGGACAACACTGATCCTGCACAGGCTTCTGATGGCCTGTCGGAGAGAGATGGAGCTCTGGGCCAGACAAAAGCTCAGCTGGACAGCGGGCAGAATCCTAATGAGGTAAAAAAAAAAAACTGCACAGAGGATTGCATGTGTCAGCTTGTGTCATCCTGTTAAGCCAAGCCACTGGTAGCTTGGTTTAAGGGGATGACACAAGAGGGATGACATAACCTGATCAGCTGCTGGTAGCTACTGGTGAAAAGTATAATGTGCTTAACTATAATTTTGAGGTACATGAATAGAGCTATGTTTCACTTTTTGAGAGGAGCAGTCATCTTAAAAAGTTAACCTGAAGGTTAAAGGGAAGGGAAGGAAAAACTGCTTCTTTCAGACAGTTCATGAACTGATGGGCTATAGCAGGGCCCAGGGGTGTTTCTGGGATTTTTTTAAATGCAGTAGCACAGTTAATCAGAAATGATCATCAGCAATGAAAATCAGTATAGAAAACATTAGGTATGATTTTCAGTCTCATGTGCATCCCGGTGTCCTGTTATAGATTTATTACATGATGTGTTGCTACACAGGAACTAAAAAAATCTTTAATGTCATGTAGAGTGGAAAAATGTATTTAGATGTTTTGTTTAATTAAAAGTTACTATCCTTCTGAAGTAGCTTGATAGTGTACATGTTATATAATGAAAATATATTTAATGTAGCTAAAGTAAATGCACTCATTATGCAGAATGGCACTTTCAAAATCTTATACATTATATTATTGGTTCATAATTACTGATTATTTGATATGCATATCATTGTACTCTTGCAGCTGTTGATGGTTATTACACGTATAGCTTAATCTATAATATTGCAATTTATCTGCAAAATAATAAGTAACTAAAGCTTTAAAATAAATGGTGTCCCTGGTAGCGTAGTGGTTTGCGCATTCGCCTTTGAAGCGAAAGGTCCCTGGTTCGATTCCAGGTGGGGACACAAGCCCCTCTCACCATGGAGGGTTGCGTCAGGAAGGGCATCCGGCATAAAATCTCTGCCAAATTACCAGTGCGGATTAATCCGCTGTGGCGCCCCCTTGGTGGAGAATACAAGGGAGCAGCCGAAAGGTACATTTTACATTTAATTTCATCTAGATTGATGTTTTTTTCAATATAGCTTCTTTTTTGAACATTGATGGATATCATGTTTTGATTTAATGAGCCTG
>VUQH01082018.1:0-42536 GCA_015106775.1 Etroplus canarensis | reverse complement strand
TTCTCTCAACAATGATCCCAGATAGAACTTTGGACATTGTTGCGACTATACTCAGCCCTCTATAGTTCTCCGCCACTGATTTCAGACCCTTCTTGTGCAAGCACGTAATGCTGGCATGCTCCATGGCTTATCCATCTCTTTCTTAGTCTTTGGTGGTATTGTTTCTTTTGAAGCCTCAAGGATGGCTTCTGTCATTTGTTCTTCCACTTCCTCCATTATACTCTTGTTTCGAACATTTTCCAGAAGTAGAGAGTTTAGTCTTGCACTATATCTACCCCGAATATCAGGGTCATCAATTAGCTTTCTAATATCCAGGTTTACAGAGGACACTCTGGATTTTTGAAATAACTTACGCACTTGTTTCTTTGTAGGAAACACAGCATGCATAACCACTATTAGGTGGTCAGATTCAAATATTTGACTCTGCATCGGGTATACTCAGCAGTTTGTGGTTGCACATTTTACATACCTGTCAGCCAGTATATAATCCAATCAACGTTTATAGCCAAGGTTAGAGTGGAACGACCACCTATGTTCGTCTGAACTTGTTGCACACATAGTATTTAAAAGATAGAGCTGGTTGCTCTCAGCAGTTTCCATAAGTTTTGTGCCATTAAAGCTTGTGGTGTCTTCATCATGGTATGGTCCAACTCCTCTCCAGTTACTGTGGTTACAGTCCTGTCCAATGGTTGCATTAAAATCACCAGCAGCAATGATCTTATAAGAAGGGTGATCTTTTCTCATTTTTTGGATGGCTGTATTCAATATAAGATAGAAATTCTCTTTTGAAGGGATACTGTGTTCTTCTTGCCATGACAAAGCTCTGATCTCAGTCCTATAGAAAATTTGTGGGTAGAATTGAAAAGGCGTGTGCAAGCATGGCAGCCTACAGACCTAACTCAGCTACACCAGTTCTGTCAGGAGGAATGGACCAGAATTCCAGCAAACTATGGTGAGAAGCTTGTGGAAGGATACTCACAATGCTTGACCCAAGTCGTACAGTTTAAAGGCAATGCTACCAAATACTAAGGAAATGTATGTAAACTTCTGACTTTGAAGAAAGCGATAAAAATTTCTCTAAAATATTCTCTCTCTCATTATTGCAGTATTTAGCAAATAGAAAAAATGTTGGCAATCCTAACTGACCTAAAACAGGAGAAATTCAGTCTGATTTAATTTCAGACAGTGAGAAAAAATGTTTGTGTCTTTTTACACAGTGTGTGTAAAGTTCTGGTTTCAACAGTAGCTTTTTACTGGAACTCTAAATATGAGGTCAAAACAGACGTTAATGCAAGTGAAAGAGGACATCATTAGACTGAAAAACCAACATAAACCAATTGGAGAGACGGCAATAACTTTCAGAGTGGCCAAATCAAAGAAAGATTGCACTGCCCAGCTCAGCAACACCAGAAGGCCCAGAAGACCACAGAAGACAACTGAAGTAGATATTCACCAAATTCTTTCTTTGGTTAAGAAAACCCCTCACAAAATCTCACCAAGACAAAATATGATGACGCAACGCATAGGTCAAATGCTGATTGGTTGAGGAATAATCGGGGACAGGAAGGGAACGCTGCCATTGTTCCCTTCCTGTCCCCAATGTAGTGGGAGAAGCCCAAAAAACATTACAGATTTAAAAAAAATCTGCACAAAAAGCACAGAGAGGTTGCAGTGAATACTTGACATTGTTTTAAACACTAGGTTTCACTTTAGCTCTTTGTATATATCTTTGCCTTGACTGAAGGACCAACAACAGCAGACATATCCCAGACCACTTATTTGTGACAATGCACCCTTGGTGACAGCAAATGGCTACAACATGTTAACAACTTGACCATAGCTCCCTCCATGCTGCCAATGTGCTACCAATGCAGAATCAAAAATGAGCCTTAAGACTGTGAGTGGAGACACAGCAAACCTTCTTATGATGGTACATACGGATGAGCTGGACTACCTGTGCAACCTGAATGGGCTGGAGATATGGCTTCATGCTGTCAGAAAAGCCCCAAGGGATAAAGAGAAAGCAACCACATGTACAGCCATTCTTTTCTGAGGGGTTTTCTTGTTGTTGCCTCTCCATTGCACCTGATTTCACTTTCATTTGAACCAAAGCAGGTGAAATGGATTCACAGTGATTTATGCTTCTTTACTGGACAGACTGATAACTCTGAAAGTTAACTAACTTTTCATTATACTGTCCTGTGATAGTCTGGCAACATGTCCAGGGCGTAACCCGCCTCTCACCTCATGACAGCTGGGATAGGCTCCACCATCCATCCACCAATGAATGGATGGTGCCGTACTGTGATGATCAAGTGTTCCCTCAATTTTTTATTAGTGTAGTTTCTTTTTTGAGGATTTTGATGGGACAAGCATCTTCTAAATGATGTTTGACCTAATGAGAAGAAGGCCACTGTACCTGAGCATCCATGAGCAGGTGTCTCATCAGGGTCATGGACTTCCTCAAGGTATCCCTCTCTCCTGGCATGAAAGCCTCATCCTCATCAGTCAGGCTACAAGGTCGAGTAACTATGAACTGAGCAATCTGGTCATTCAGGCTGTTCAGAGACTGGACGGCTGCAAAAGAAGTTTGAAAAAGAGAGATGGGATGGTGAAAATTCACACACTGCAACTGATCTGTGTTTTTCTTCTGCGCTCATGTAGGTCAAGAAGCTTCTGAGTGTCTTGTCAGGCTTCTTTCCACTCTCTCTCTAGTGGGATTTTCTGGATTAGATTTGTGTGATCTGAGACACTTCCTTCATCCATGGCTACAGCTCCACTGTTGTCTTCAGAATAATCCCTTTTTGTACAAAAGGGGCATCATTAGGCTAAATCCATTACCAAGACACTGAAAATCACATACAGCCATTATATAACCCATTCACTTTGGGCTTTTTTTTAAATTATAAATAATGTCAGTACAGTTCAGAGTTCAGTTCTGCATTTCTTTCCAAGAGCATGCTGAGTGGTACTTCACACAGCACTTTGGTCAGAGCCTGGGGGTGGTAATACGGAAAAGTCTGATAAATACTGACAAGTTTCACTGAAGTACTCATATAAATTCAAAGCCAGCTGAGTGATAGAAGAGTACTTTTTCAGAAGAAAACACCAGAGAGGGGAACCTTTACTGTACAAAGTCTTATTGCTCAGACTATTTAATAGTCTGAATCAACAATGAATTTGTCGGTTATATTTTAGAGACTTATGCTAATTGTTTAAACTGACAAATTTATTTAAAATGATATCTGAAAACTCACAGCTGATACCAGAAACATCAGGCTGAATTTTGGGTAAAAAATATGAAGAATATATTAAATAATTACAATATGATGTCACAAACTATTAAAAACACATTAGTGAGGAGGTGGTGCATAATGCAGACAATGCTATATAGACAAAAGTATTTGGCCACCTACACATTACACCTGCAGGAGCTTTCATGACATCCCATTCTTAATCCATAGGCATTAATATGGACCTGATCCTTTATTTCCCCCTTTTTATCTTTCTTATCCATATATATTTATACCTAATGGAGTATCGGGAACTCAAGCAATTTCCCCCCAACTCTGATTTGCAGCTATAAGAATTTCCATTCTTCTGGGGAGGTTTCCTATGAGATTTTGGAGTGTGCCTGGGAATTTTTGCCCATTCATCTAGAAGAGCATTTGTGAGGCTAGACTCTGATGTCGGATGAGAGGGTCTGGCTTGCAATCTCTGTTCTATTTCATCTTAAAGGTGTTCTGTGGGGTTGAGGTATAGGCTTGACCATGGAAACCCATGTCATGAAGCTCCTGGTGCACAGTTTTTGTGCTGATGTTCATGCTAGAGGAAGTTGGGAGCTACATGTGGTCTGCCACTTTGTGGCAGAGTTTCTGCTATAATTGCAAAGCTTTCACTTTGCAATTATATCACTACCCACATAGGAGGGAAGAAATTGCAGGAACATCTTATTACAGGGCCACACTCAAAATCAATGAGCCCTTTCAAACGAGCTATTCTTTCACAAATCTTTGTAAAGGCAGACTGCAAGGCTACTGTAGGTCCACAGGCTGTCAGTCAGACTGTCTGTCCACAGTATGTCTTTCAGACAGATGTACACAGTTCAGCTTTATCTAATATTAGCAATCTTCAAGTACAGGCATTTAATAAAGCAAGCAGATACTTTGAAAGCTTTACTCTTTTAGTCTCGATGTTTCCTTAGGCAACATTTTCTATGCTTAATGGAAGAATAATACTAGGAAGAATAAAACAGTTACCCAAAAGATTAACTGTGTGAAAAAAATCCTCACATTTAATGATGTAATATCACAAAGCATTTAGACATTTTCTTAGATTACCTGGTAACCAAAATTCATGTAGAAATGATCCACACATTTTACCAAAAAAATGTATATATATACAAACAATTTTTATACATTTTTATACATTTTGATGTATTACTCCTTAGACAAGAACTGTAGCCTATTCGATTTTCTTTTTCTTCCAAAGTTAAAAAAATAATATTGAGTTTTGACTGTGTTTGACAAAAAAGGGGTTTAAACATCATGAGCAGCGAGAAATTCTGATTTACATTTTGTGACATTTTATCAACCAGACAATTAATCACTTGATTACATGATAATTAAAATAATCACTACTTTCAGCCCTAATTGTATTTTTTTTCTGTCGGTGAACCAGCAGAATAATCAAGTAATGAGTTTTACACTAATTTTGTCAGCATTAGTCACAATGTAGAACTGTGAAACTGTCAGGATACTTGTTCCAAGTCAAGCATTGGTTTCTCTCTCATACACACCTGTGAACAGGCTAGGAGGTCAATTTGGGCAAGAGTGACAGAGCGACCAAGGCAACGTGTGACTCACTGATGACAGTCAAGGTCGGCTTTTCAACAGAATGATCAAAGATTTATGGCCACACCTTCTAACCCTCTCTTGAACTGCAGAAGTATAGCAAAGAGAGGCATGTTTACGAGCACACAGAAACCCTGCAGGCAATGCGGCGTACATCAAATGAGAGCAGGATGGGTGAGTGTAGGGGAGAAATAAAATGTTTATGACAGAGGTTGATAACTGGATTCTAATTTCACATTCAGCATTTACAAGGTGTACCTCTCTGCCCCAAAGACGGCCAAACATGCTGGGTAATGGCATGCTGCTGCTGAAAATGACATGCTGTCAAAAATGGGAGAGCAGACACACCCTCTTCCCCTCACTGCTCCGCTTTCAATTTTCATTCAACACATTCTGGCACACACTGTGATACATGATGGAGAAGACAGGTGGCTTTCTACTCTACTTTGATAACCCTGAATATGTCAACATACCACATCGCATTCAAAATGCTACAGCTTTTGACTAAAGGCACAAAGCAACAGAGAAATGACAGGGAAAAAAAAGCACAAAATAATTAATTTTTAATGTGTTCAACCATTTGTAATAACTGATTATCTCTCAATTGTGAAATTACACACTGCTGAATCTCATCTCCAGGCTGCTGAAATTCTTGATCAATGTTTTTAACAGTGGTTCAGCTCTGATGTACCTCTGCAAGTCTCCAACGTGTCCACCTTTAATATTCTTATTGAAGCAAACCACACAAGGCAGCAATATATATACCCGCACATGCTGCAGTCCTCTGCCAAGAATATGTAAGTAAGTCAATGCCAAGCCCTGTTTTCACATTGTTGATTGGATTCAACTGAAAGTGCAAGTATTCAGCACGGCCTAGTGAAGCCATTCATTTTTGAATTTGATCATTTCAATAATTCCAAGAAGACGCTGGAAGAAGAATCTCAATAAACAAAAATATCATAGCTTATTGAGAAATAGCCATTTCTATTACCCTCTGGGCTTGAAGAATTTAATTTTCCCTTGTTTAGCAGTTTATAAGCTGTCATCACAGGATATAATCAGATACATGAAATAAATGCACTCAAAATAAGAGTAAAAATATCCAGCAATAATTGATCTGTAAAATGCATTGATGCTTCTATATAATTTCCAGCAGTATTAATTGCTGTTTATTTATTCATATATTTTACCCTATATATTTCTGACTCTCCATATTTTTATTTTTTTTATTACTCGTTTATTTTGTTTCTGTAAATTTCTTTCCTTCTTCAGTATGCAAATGTTTGGTGAGTTTAGACCCTTCTGAGGGGTAAATTTAATCTAAATTTCATTTTAGCACCCCTAAAAAGAACAGTAGCAATAGTAGTACCAATCATGCATTTTACCAATTTTTTTTTTTGCCATTATTACTCTAATATAGTGTACACTGGCAAATCAGTGTTGAGCTTTATCCAGTTACGTGGACTTCACAACAGGACTCATATCATTCTGAACATGTCCTGAACATAATGGCTGACTCTACACTGGAGTGACAGACTACATATCTATTCTTCACTCAAGGGTAGGTTACTTGATGCCCTGTGTTACGGTAAGTCTGCACAGAAAAAAACAGGGTTTGTATGAACTTGAAAACTTAAATGTAAAAGCAAATCTCTAACCAGTTTGCTTCTCACACAGGTTTATGGAAAGGCAACCTGATCTACCAGTGTCTGTACTGAATGATTACTTTTTGTGGTTAAGTGACTGAAATAATGTTGTGTACATTTCTCCTCATATGTGCTTTGCTAAAATGTAATTTTTAAGTTACTTTTTAAAACTCTGGCCAACTCGCGGGCTTGGGTTTCATTAACTAGCTAAGGCTCCACCCTAAAATGGATGATTATTCATTATGAATTTTTCTTAACATTGGAATAGACCATCCAACTAATTAGCCCACCCCCCTCGCTGCCCCTGGGTTTGGGTTGGGTCATAAATCTTATGCTTAGTCTAGGGCTTGGGTTATGGACGGGCGGAGTCTAGGCTGCACATCTGGTGCTTACCTCCATTGTCACCCTTTTTAAGCCCTACAGTTGCCTCCAGACTCCACCAGAACGTAGTTCCTACTCATGTAGTAAACCTAGCGGTAGTAAAAGACATGTCTTTTGACTTTCTGCGCAACTTTTCTGACTAACCTCTCTTGGTTACATTAAGACCCTGGTTCATTCCCTAGATTATCTGATCCTCTCTTGCACTTGCAGAACTTTGGATTACTCTATGGAAGGAGCTCAAGGATCTCAGCCAAGCCTGCGCACTGTCTCTTGGACCAGCCCGTTCCCCCTTCAGTCCTCAGTAGCCTCCATCTTGCATCACTCCCTTCTCCCACCCACTGACCCCCCTAGTGACTATTCTTCCCCTGGTGGACCAGCATCACTCTTTCATGCCCAGTTCTTTGTAAATAAACTGTTAAACCTTTACATTGAGTCTGTCTGCTATTGGGTCCAACATACAAACCCTGGAAGGTTGTTTTTGAAAGTAACAGTGTAATTGTATATGTAATTGGAGGATTAAAAAGAGCTGAATACCTTTTTTCACAGCATAATTCATTTTATTATATTAATTATTATTCATTTTACTATCAGATTTTATTGTTTTATTCATATATTATTCACAAGGCACTGTATGCATTCTAATTAAAGACTGTGCCCCACCAAATGTCTGATCCTAGAATCACCCTTGATGCAAATGATAGGCTGTCATTCAAAGCGTATCATGGGATCAACAATTCACCTATAAGGTGAGCAAAATCAGAGTGCAGAAACTGACTACACATGTCTTGCTCCCACATCACACAGTGAAAGAGTCTACAGCCATAATAGGATATATCTCAACAAGGTCTGCATTCTCATTTTGCTTGTCTCGACATGATATGTAAATAGTTGAGATGCCATGAATAAAAACACAGTGTACACAGTTCATGCCTAAAACACAGAGTTTTTCATTCCTTCTGCAATGCATTTCATGGTTAAATGCTTCATCAAACATTTTTTGAAAATACAGTGCGCAGTCAGGACTGGGTTATTTATTTTTGATTGAAAAATATTTAGATATAATCATTAGAATCAAGGATATTGTATATTTTGCGATGTACATTCCCACATGCAGGTGGCCCAGCGCTGCTGGTGACTGTGAGATGTGGACAGCTCGTTACAATCTTTGTAGCCACCCACGGGAGCAAAACAACATCAACAATGAACTCTAATGAGGCATGTTGCTGTTTTGTCAGCCGCTATGGTCTTTGTGAAAGGAGAATATAATATGCATATAAAAAAGAAAGAAAACACTCTTGTAAAATGCTGTCCCTGCTCTGGGGAAAAAGACCTTTTCCAGTTTCTCTGTAGGTTAGTTTTTGAAATTACAAAATATGATGAAGGGCATTTGTATAATGCAGATATCTACAGTAAAATATATTCAAATGAGTTCAGTAAGCGGGCCCAGCAGGAAATGAGATGACAAAAATATGAAAACAAGCCTTTTGCTTCTGCACGCTTTGGAGACCACTGGTTGTCTTGGCAAGGCAGCCTCTGCCAAGGCAATTTCAGGAAGCTCCAAAAAATGTCACATTTCAATCCCAAAAGGCCCAGAATAAGATGAAAGGATGGGTAAGTCTGTAAGAATCCAAGTCAACCCCAAGAGACTGTGCTCAGCTACAATTCAATTACACCAATGCCACATAAATACACAACACAATTTTGCTGAGGGACAAAAGCCTGCATTGAACATAAACAAGGGGTATAACAGTATCTGTTATACTCAGGATGAGAGCTAGCAAATTTTACAAAACATGTTACTGTGAAGTTAACTGCTAATTTGGACAGATCAATTATAGCTTACAAAAGTTTCTTTGCATACAAATAACTGAACCCCTGTCTGTATCTGGAAAAGGCATGTAATTTTCTTGTTTGCCTCACTGTGCTGCATCACTATCCAGTTTCCCTGCTGACTGTGCAATGTAAAACCCCAGAGAAACTGAACACTTTTCTCCAAGGAATACTGCAAAGACATCTCAGAACATAGGGATACAGTGTGTCAGCTAACCGGGTGGTTGTGTAGATTGATGACAACAGCATTTATTTTTAACAAGTTAGTCTATAAGAATTTTTGGAGGACAACTTTTATGCTACCTTGCAATAAGATTTGCTGTGCATTCACAGTTCAAATACAAGTCTGTCTCATTGTATTTAGACAGAAACGATTAAAGCCAGTTTAACATTTTTCTCACTGACCAATGCTGAGACAAGCTGCAGTTGTGATTGACTGCAAAAGGGATGGCATAGCTGTCCATGGACATACATTTTGTTTGAGCATTAGGGAGGTACATGAAGTCAGGGGTCTGGGGGGCCTTCCCCAAGCAATTTTGAGCAAAAGGCGTATCATTTGCTGCATTTTGGTAAATTTTTTAGGAAATTTGTACAGATAAAATGAAAACTGACTTAGACCATAACAATGGCAAGAGAAATGTATGGAGAAGGAAAGGAACAACCCATGATTTGATTCAGACAAATGCCTCAAAACCAATTGGACAGTTCAAATGGGTAAGACACAAAGCATACTGCAAAAGCAATCTCATGGCAGGGAAATGGGATATTCTTCAAGAGCAGAGCCAAGTCACTTGATCTCAACCCAACAGAGCACACTTTTCAGTTACTGAAGATAAAACTGAAAGCAGAGAGACCTGCAAAAAGGCAGCAATTTAAGGCAGCTGCAGTAAAGGCCTGGCAGAACATCTCAAGGGAGGAAACACAGCATTTGGTGATGTCCATGGGTTTTATATTATATGTACATATATATATATGTGTGTGTGTGTAATGTTTTTTAACTTCTGCAAATGAGGGACTATAAAAAACTGGACATAATTCCTAAACATTTAATGCTATGCTTTTGTCAAACACCTCGAATTAAAATCCACTGATGTGCAGAGGCAAAATTACAAAAAAAAAAAAAAAAAACTTTCCCTGTCCAAATATTTTTGGACTGAACTGCGGACATAATTTAGTCTTCTATCCTTTTTTGAGCTTGCTTGGTCCTATATGTGAAAGTCAGAATGTACAGGTGAGAGCTCTCTCTGGTATCAGACTGCTTTTGTGTCTTTTGTTTGGGGGACTAAACTCCTTAAAAGTTCATGTGTTGCTTGTTTACATCAGTGATTATTTCATTTATTTTAATTTGTAAATCTCTTCACATCAGTAGATCAGGTGTGTTTCAGTAAGTATTCTGCTCGCATAACTGTGTTCTAAATATTGGAGGGGACATGTCCCATGCATTCCCGTGAAATTTACATCTGCATTACGCCAACAGGTATAGCATATTCAGGCACAACATATTCAGTCACAGCTTCACACATCACTGAGGGAGGAGCAGCAGCAGCTGTGCTCACTGCCAGCAGCTGGATGCTGTTTGAGATCATCCTTTTAATATGAGTAATATACACCATGTAAAGTGTCACATGATCTCTCTTTTACAGAGTACCTGTTTATCCTTAATTGATACTGTACTATAACTGGACTGAAGCGATAAGCCAACTATTCATGTGGTTGAAATAACATTTTGTAAGGCAACACAAAAGTACTCATAAAACGAAAAGTAAAATTTATATAGTTTTTATTTAGGCACTCTGCTTAAGTACATTCCATTTGAAATCAAGAAATGAATAGTAACTTTAAGTCCCAAGTCTCAAAGTTAACTTGAATGAGCGTACATCAGTAAAGAACTGTGTCAGAGATGTAATCCTTTTAATATATGATGCCCAAACCTTCGGGTTGGAAAGTAATTAGTCACTAGATAGACATAAAGCAAAACTAAAGCATCATATATAATATTTTGCAGAAAATCTTTTCGTGCACAGAGTTCAGCTCTTTTATGTTGTGGCATCTCTCTGCCTTTGATCTGTTTTTCAGCAAGTAGAATGCAGCTCAGTTTGACTGAGATCAAATGATTGACCTAACCAGTCAAAATTTTTCAATTTCTTCACCCTGAAAAGCTCTTTGGCTGCTTGGGCCTTATGTTTAGGATCATTTCCCTGCTTTTGTCCAGTGAATTGTGATGCATTTGACGTGGGCTGCCCCTCTCCACTTTCATTTTTCATTCATTTTGACTGTTTTTTGTTTATTTCTGCACTTGTCACTCTGCCTCCATACACGTTTGTCTTTGTATCTTCTTTTTAGAACTACGGCCTGTGCTTTCTGATTTTGAGGCTTACCAGTAGTAGCCTCTTGTTTTGAAATGTTTGATTTCATGAAGATATCATCTTATGATTGCTGACAGGGAAATATGTACATCTACATCCTGGAGAGCATTCTTGTCTGAAAGTCATCATTCATTCATTTAGTCATTTTAATGGTGAAGAGAAAACTTGTGCACATTAGTCAAAAGGTTGATATTACACTTTTCCTGTGTACACTTGCTTTTTTGGCAAACCAAATACCTTTGACATCACTGCTAAACTGCTACAACTGAAACAACATACAGAAACACTGGGCAGGAAAATGTTCACTTTGAAACCTTTCAGCCTAAAAAAACATGTAATAAATTTCATATTACATACTTCAGTGTCACACCTACAATAAAGAATATTTTATCCTTTTGCCCCCAGCTAGTGACCTCTGATTTTTTTAATGCAGATCAAAGAAGTCATTTGGGTTCACAGAGCAATTTTCTGCCATCTGGGGCAAATATGTAAATATCTAAATATGGTTAACATAATTGTGACAATGGGTTTGATGGAACTTGTCCAGGAAAATTGCACAGTTCTGTCTTCTTATTATTATTTATTGTTGTTGTTGTTGTTGGATTTCTGCGGAACTGAAACCCAAAGGAATCAGAAATCAGCTCTAAAAACATTCAGGCAGGAGCTGAGGCAGACTGCCAGCCGTCTCTTCTCTGTCCACAGAACATCCCTCAACTCTTCATTTCACTCTCATTTCCACAGTTCCCACAGCACAGTAGTCATGTTTTGGCTTGTTTGGATACTGAACTGTAACTGATGTAATCAGATCTGCATGCAGATAATGAGTGAATTTAATGAGTTCCAGAAACACTATCAATCTTTTCTATCGTTTATATGTTGTATCCTGTTTTACTGCTGCTTGTAAGCATGAATCAACCAATTGCTGGCTGATCAACAAGTGTGTATGTGTGAAATATGTCAAATAAGATTAAAATTGTAGTTGTGCTACTAATCAGCCTTACAAGTACCACCAGTTGCATGCATAGATCATTCGTGTGTGACTAATAATAAACTAGCAATCTCTTGCATCCTCTTCTGTCACTCCAACCCTCTGCATGTCCTCCTTTACTACATCCATGAACCTTCTTTGGAGTCTTCCTCTTTTCTTCCTTCCTGGCAGCTCCATCTTCAACATCCTTTTGTCCAATATATCCACTATCCCTCCTCTACACGTGTTCAAACTACCTCAACATGGCCTCTCTGACTTTGTCTCAAAACTATTCAAACTGAGATGTCCCTTTGACGTGCTCATTTGTAATTCTGTCCATCCTGGTCACTCCCAGGGAAAATCTCAGCATGTTCACTTCTGCCACCTCCAGCCCGGCCTCCTGTGTTTTTGTCAGCGCCACAGTCTCCAAACTATGCATCATAGCAAGTCTCACAACTGTCTTGTAAGCCTTCCCTTTCTCTCTTGCTGCTATCCTCCTGTCACAAAGCACCCCTGGCACTTGTCTCCACCCTGCCTGCACTCTCCTCTCTTGTGCACAATCCATCGTTTCGGATGGTCGAGCCCAGGTATTTAAACTCGTCCAAATTCACTACCTCTACTCCTTGCATCTTCACCATTCCACCTGCCTCCCTCTCATTCACACATATGTACTCTGTCTTGTTCCTACTGACCTTCATTCCTCTTCTCTCCAGTGCATACCTCCACCACTCTAGGCTCTCTTCCACCTCCTCCCTACTCTCACTACAGATCACAATGTCATTTACAAACATCATAGTTCACAGAGACTCCTGCCTGACCTCATCTGTCAATCTGCCCATCACCATTGCAAACAAGAAGGGGCTCAGAGTTGATCCCTGATGTAATCCCACCCCCACCTTGAACCCATCTGTCACTCCTACCACACATCTTACCACTGTCTTGATATCCTCGTAAATGTCCAGCACCACCCTCACACTCACACTGCTACGCCTAACTTCCTCGTACAATACCACAGTTGCTCTCTTGGCACCTGCAGGGGTTTTGAGATTACAACCCCTTTTCAGGATGGCAAACCCATAGTTTGAGGTGTGTGGAGATGAAATAAAGTACAAGAGCAGACTCCAATTTCCAGAGCTCAGACTTTTTCTTCTACTGAAGACTATACAAATACAGTAAAATAAAACAAAAACACTGCCTAACAGCAACTCCAGTCCACAAAAATCAAAAAAGAAAAACCCAACAACCCTAAACAACCCCTACCTATAGTTGGCTTCCCATGTAACCATGGGAGCCACTCCCAAACACATTCACAATCATTTACAAAATAACACAAAATATACTTATATCAAACCCTAAATAAATAACATAAGCATCCAAACCAACAAAAAAAACTACTGCAGAAATCTAAATAGTAACAAACGCATTTTAACAAAACGCTTCAACAAAATCACCCCTCCCTGTCTCCATTCCTCAATGGTACATTCAAATCACCTGATTATAAGAGGAATCAGGTGGAGTATCCTTATGTGCACCACCACCACCTGCCAATAGAAGTGGACCTCAGAAGAGAGGAGGGTTTATAAATGCCAAAGCAAACCACTACTTAAAAAAATACTCCCACCAATAAATACCATTACATATTATCTTAGATCATATATATACACAATCAGCATTCAGTGAAATTATTTAACCACAGTCTCCAGAAAATATAAAATGTATAAAAAAACAATACATCGCCTATCTAGTGAACAATGCCTCTCCTTCACAACACCCTATCATATGCTTGCTCTAGATCCACAAAGACAGTGTTGACCACCAAGTCTTCTTGTCTTCTTTCCTCTCTTCAGAGGACACACCAGATCTCTGAGCTCTGAGAGAATGAAAATCAGTAGAACCAAGAGAGAATATATGTGTGTAAATGAGAGGGAAGCAGGTGGATTGGTGAAGATGCAAGGAGTTGAGGAGGTGAAGGTGGACAAGTTTAAATACCTAGCATTAACCATCCAAAGAAACAGCCACTGAACAAGAGAGGTGAAAAAGAGAGGGTGGTTTGGAGATGGTGGCACTGACAAAAAAACAGGAGGCAGAGCTGAAGGTGGCAGAGTTGAGATTTTCACTGGGAGTGATCAGGATGGACAGGATAAGAAATGAGTACATCAGAGGGACAGCTCATGTTGAATGTTTAGAGACAAGGTCAGAGAGGCCATGTTGAGATGGTTTGGATATACAGGACATACAGTATGCAGAGGAGTGATGGTGGTTATACTGGGGAAAGGATGTTGAAGATGGAGCTCCCAGGCGGGAGAAAAAGAGGAAGACCACAGAGGGGGTTCATGGATGTAATGAAGGAGGACATGCAGAGGGTTGGAGTGATAGAAGATGATGTAAGTGATGGAATGAAATGGTGGTAGATGATCCACTGTGGAGATCCCTAACTGGAGCAGCCAGAAAAAGAAGACCAAGCCGAAAGTTAAAATACTGTGTCTTCTTAAGGGACTTTTTCAAGAACTTTATAACAAGCTGCCCAATGACTCCAGCGGGAAAACAGAACTTGGCTCAGTCTTTGAACACCAAGGGAAGACAGCCTTTATTGTCAGGTGGTATATTGTTAGGCAGTTTGAGAAGTCAATGAATTTGACCAACCCATTGCGGGTGAGGGAGACAGAATCAGAAGACTCAAGTGAAACCTCACTCATTACACTGGCTGAGGCAGAAGCTGCTCCTGTAGGCAGTAAATATGCAAAAGGCACACTGTGATGGTGGTTCTCTTTTTCAAAAAGGGAGCCTGGTTGTGGATCTCAAGGTGCAAAGTGGCTGAGGATGGTTTCTTGTTTAGGAACCTCAGAATTAACTCACCAGAGCTCTACAGAATGTGGCCTTCAAGGCATGTTGCTTAAATTTTAAACTGCAAGCACAGCCAGAATGACAATCTGAGCTCATACTTTATTGCAGGAAAAAACTGGATTGCTCTTTCTGGGTTGGAAGAATTGTTGCTGCCCCAAGAGGAGCATTGAGATCCTCAAAAAGTAGAAAATAAGTTTCAAAGAGTAATGTGAGGTTGTCTGTGTTCCCTGTGATGGACCTTTCCAAGCTCTTCAGAATGGACCTAATCTCTTGTCTAGTGTCAGCCAGGATAGGCTTTAGCACCTCTATGATTCTAATCAGATAAGCAGTTAAGTAAATGGATAGACAAACAATAGCTGAGTCTGATGAAAATATAATTAGATTTTTAGACACTTGGTCATGAAGCCTTCATTAAATCAAATCTTTCTTTTAAAAAATTACACAACATCTTTTATTAAGATTAGAGAAGTGTGTGGAGATGCTGTTTGATCTGTTGGCCTGGACCAATTAATTCCCATTGCTTCCATAATTAAATGTGTACAAATCTGCAAATAACTACTAGTGCAGCTGCTAATGAAATAAACACTTTTGCCCTCAAATAGCTTCTTAATTTTTCTCCCCAGTATTCAGATTATTTAACAAGTGAAAAGTGGTTAAGGTAAAACAGTCAAGGCCTCGAGGGCAGCCTGAAGGAAAACATCTTCACAATGAGACCTGCAGGGCAAAGAAACTTTTCAGCTTTCCCTGCAAATGCGCCACACTGCAATTTTGCAAGGAAACAAATCTAAATTGTAAAAAGAATGGCAAAACCTTTCCTCTACAAACTTACATTTTTATAACTTCTGATGCATCTAGGAAGTATTTTGTTGGCATAATCGAGCTTTCAGTTACTTCCCAAGTCTTCAGTCTATTCTTAGCAGGGTATACTCATAAACGCCACGAAAGGCCCACATGCACATCAAAACAAATGGTCATCTGCATACAAAATACAAACCACCAAAAACAAATGAATACTGTAATCACCTCTTAAGACTGTGTATAGTATTATAAGAAATTAACAAAAAGAGATCATGTCAAAACCAAACCTGATAAATGCAATGGCACACTATTTGGCCAAAAGCATTAGGCCATGGCATAACACACCTGTGTTAGAATGTTGCACTCCACAACTTTAAGAGTTGTCTCATTTCAAACTATACCAAATGAGCTGGGTTGAATTCAAGAGTCTGTTTATGACTCACCTGTTCCTCCAGGCCAAAAACAGCCATTTATTTTATGACCTGGTTTTGTTTACAGGGTCATTTAAAAATGGAATTTTTCTTAAGTTCTTTCTAAAAAGTTACAAAATAATATTTTTGTATTATTGGTGGGGCAGTATTTAGTAAATAATGGTGTTTTTTGCAAAACAGATTGAAGAAAGTAAAGCAATACTGAAAAGATTGGAGGCAGAGACAAGAACACATTTTATTAGACAGCATTAGTCCACATCTTTCAAACAATTTACCTTCCATTTTAAAATATGATGGCATTTGAGACTATGATCCATAATATATTCTGGATTCTAGCCCAGGAGAGGACTTTTCCTGTCCGCGTCTCTTTTTCCTCTCATTTATTGTCATGTCTGTCTGTTCTGTCATGAAGGCATAAAATTGCCTCTAAAAATCAAGTCAAGATGACAGCAATAATTTGATTTCCTCAGACTTTCAAAGATGACTGTAAAACCACAAAAGATTCAATGAAATGTATGGGATATGAATCATGAAGTAAACTGACCTCGAGAGTTTCTTTATAATGGGAATAAAGAGACTAACCCAAACTGTGAACAACTCCAAACTAGGCGTATATGGGAGGGAACAGGAATGTCATACTTAAGGCCAAACTGAGAAGATTAGCTTAGACTGCTTCTAAAAAAAAATCCCAAATCCTTTAGATTATGATGCAATGCCTGATTTGCATATCTCAAAATACCAGCTTGAGGCTAACAGATCAAGCTCTTCTGACAGCTCATCATCCATATCATGGTCTACGGATTGTCAGTTTTGGAGAGTTTTGGTTTAGAGTTTATTTTTGTTTTATTTGCTTTTACCTTTTGATTACTGTTGGGTAAGCTGAGCTTTTACTAACTCATATTTTGATGTTTTTAATCGTAATATTCAGCTTTAACCCTTGTTATCCATGCCAAAGAGGTTCGGTTTGTCTGTTTTACAGACCACTGGCATGAAAATTTTACTTGTGGTGCGACTTGGCCCAACATAGAATTGCTTACCTTTTGGAGTTTTTCTGATACTATGGCACAATTTTGCATTATGCATCATATCTCAACAAATACATTTGCAGATATCACTTTGACATTCTTAATAAAATTTCCCAAACTGATCTGAAACTGGGTATTGTTCTGGATCCTGGGATTCCGATTACACTAAAGTGAGGTGCATACACAAAAGAAGTAGAGACTTGTAACCAATGCAAACTCATCGTTGAGAGAAAGCAGATTCAATAGAGTTTAATGAATACAGAGAAACAGAATCTCAGACTCAACAAAATGATGTGCATGGCCAACAATGTTGTCAGTGTGGAAATTGACTCTCTGATGTCTGAAAGGAGAATGCTGTCCAAGTTACAGACAATACTGGGCAATCCTCCGTGCCTACTCTATAACGTGCTGAACAGGTGCAGCAGCACTTTCAGCAATAGACTCATCCCATTATGATGTACTACAGTCATAGGAAGTCATTCCTACCTGAGGCTATCAAACTTTACAAGTCCTCCATTAAACACCTGGACTATTTTCCATCGCCATAGCTTTTATATGCTGCAGAGAGCATTGTTTAACTTTGTAGTTGTGTTACATATTGCACTTTTACATATAGGCTTACATATTTTTATCTTCATTTTCTGTCTTCCATATTTATGTTTATTTATATCTATCTGAGCATCTGTAACAAAAGCAATTTTATTTTTGTAATAAGTACAGTATTCTGATTCTAATCTGATCCAGATAAGTTTCACTATTACCAGATTTTGATTTTTTTTTTTTTTTTTAAATGTTGAACTAATAATATCGCTGTGATTACAATTTCTAAAGGCATGTTTTTATGGTCAGGGCATTCAAATATATCAAAAATAAAGACAGACATATTTTACCTCAGTAAAACTTAGAAATGTGAGGAGTGTTCGGCATTCAATCCAGGACTGCTCTGCTTGTTTTTGAGTTCCAGTAACTGTGTCATATTTATGGAGTTGGGGAGGCCTGTTAAGTTTACCAAGTGTTTTGTCTTTACTTAGCTTCTGTTTCAATACTGAGTTTGTTAGTGTTTTCCTGTCTGCTCCTCCCTGTCTCATCTTTTTGTGTTTGCTTCAGTGATAGTTGTTGTTCGATTCCAATTTTATTCTGTTAACTAGTTTCCTTTCATGACTTTTCTGAGTTTTGCTTCCTGTCCGTCCTCGCCTGGTTCCCTGCTTTCATATGTCATCAAGTGGGTTCACCTGTGTTCTTCTCCCGCTTGCTTCCCATCTATAATCAGTCTCGTGAATATAAATAGTCTCTTCTTGGTCCTTTATCTTTATCTGTGTAACTTCCCTAGTGTGCTCTCACTTTTTCCCTGGAGAGTTTAGATTTCTGTTGGCTTCCGTTTATGGATTTTGTACTTTGGTTAACACAGATTTGTTTTCTTAACTCCTGCACTTGGCTCCTTGTGAATCACAACTGTTTCGTTTCCCAATCATGTAGAATATCTGTCAAAAAAGCAGTTCAGCACTCCACACACACCTCTAATCTCTAATTTACAGAATAGATTTTGCTCCCAGAAACATCATAAATAGTCAGATGAGGTAAACACCTTTCCAGTGCTATGAGACTGAGCAAGGTGAATGGCACTATGATAACTGCTTCTACATTTGAACATGAGACTCCAGTGTGGAAGCAAAAACTGTAGGAGGTATTTAATTTTGCCCACAACAACATTGCCACCACCTGGTGGCTTTGATGAATGCTGCAAAAGTAGAATGAAAACCTCTTTCGGCTGTCTCAGTGATGGTGGCCTGAGAGCGTTTTCTTTTTTTGTAAAAGTGAATTGGCGACAAAGACAAGCATGCACTCATGAGTCACTCAAGCAAGGTCATGAAGTTATCACTGAAAAATAAATCCAAAACATCATAAGTTTAAAAGCCAAAATGCCAAATGATTAATTAAAGCCAATCATTTTTGTCTTTCATCTGCACAAAATCTGCACGATTATGAGGCACATATTGGAAAATAAAAACGTCATCTCTGATGTCTCTAAGTATTACCACTGAGGTATATTGAAAATACGGTCCTTATTTTAATTATACAGAAAGTAGGCTTTACTATGGAGAAAAAGGGTAAAAAGGGTCCTTTGCTGATTTTGCATAGCTTTGATCAGTGTGCCACCTAGTGAGGAGCACAACAGATCAGTGCTGAGCAATGTGGGATTCTTTTTTCTTCCTCTGAGTCAAAGACTTTTGTAAAAATAAATCTCAGCGGGAGTGTCAAACCATCAGATGAACATAAAAGCCTCAGATGGCCCTTTGATAATCTGTCTAAGGCCACTTTTTCAACACCTGATGAAACCACTCAGAGGACTGCGACTCACTCACATTTGTTCACCAGCCTGGAGAAACACAGACAGGTTCACACACAGATAATTAATTTACACATGAGGAACAGCAGTCATTGATATTAGGTAGAATGCGCTACGTCATGGCAAAAACAACAAGCAACTACACTATATGTACAAAAGTACTGTTCACCTACATTTTACACCTACAGGAGCTTTTATGACATCCCATTCTGAATCTACTGTATAGGCATTAGTACGGAGCTGGTCCCTCATTTGAAGGTATAACAGCTTCCACTCTACCAGGGAGGTTTGCTACAAGATTTTGGAGTCTCTGTGGGAATGT
The DNA here is from genome assembly GCA_015106775.1 of Etroplus canarensis. Taxonomy (NCBI): domain Eukaryota; kingdom Metazoa; phylum Chordata; class Actinopteri; order Cichliformes; family Cichlidae; genus Etroplus; species Etroplus canarensis. Next base: position 22,726 of record VUQH01082018.1, on the reverse strand, counting down.
TTGCCCATTCGTCCAGAAGAGCATTTGTGAGGTCAGACACTGACTGGCCTAGCAAGCAATATCTGTTCTAATTCATCCTAAAAATGACTGATGAGGTTGAGAGCAAGTTCTTCCACACCAAACTCATCCAAACATGCCTTTATGGAGCCTGCTTTATGCACTGGGGCACAGTCATGCTGGAACAGAAAAGTGTCTTCCCACAAAGTTGGAAGCCTAGAATTGTTCAAAATGTCCTAGTAAGTTGAAGCATTAAGATTTCTCTTCTCTGGAACTAAGGGACCTAGGACTACCCCAGGAAAAAAAACAACAACATAACATTGAGATTTCTCCACCAAGCCTTAGAGTTGGCAAGTGCAGTCAGGCAGGTAACGTTCTCCTGGCATCCATCAAACTCAGACTCATTCATCAGACTGCCAGATAAAGAAACGTGATTTGTCAGTCCACAGAATACGCTTTCAGTGCTCCACAGAACCTTAGCTCTCAGCGATTCGTTGACTTTACATGGTCTGCATGTTTCCTAAATGCTTCCACTTTGCAATAATACCACTTACAGTCGATCCCTCCTAGATATGGAGGGAAGAAATTTTACAGACTGAGTTGTTGCAACAGTAGCATCATGCTACAGTGCCATGCTTGAATTCAATGAGCTCTTTAGAACAACCCATTCTTTCTCAAATATTTGTAAAAGGCAGACTACATGGCTGAGTGCTTGATTTTATAGACCTGTGGCAATGGGACTGAATGAAATACCGGAATTCAGTGTTTAAAAGGTGTGGCCCAATACTTATATACACATAGTGTAGGTATTAGTTCAAAAAATCATGGTACTGTCAACAGAGTTTTTAAGTGTTCCGTAGTTGGGGGTTAAAGATAAATTCACTTTAGCATCCATGAGTCTTCCAATAACTTCAGAGCAAGAGGCAAATCCAGTACAGAAAAGAGTGAAATCCGGCAACTGATACCTGTATACTCTATAAATTAAAGAGGTTCTCTTATATAATGATACTTTTTTGTCGAGCAGTGCACTTCAGGAGTTACTCATCTAGCTGTACATCAGTTAGAAACTTCATACCTAAAATCACTTAGGCACATGTCGCATTGAGCTGCGTAGGTGGAGAAAAATGACAGTGACAGCCACAGCAGCAGTAGAGACACAGCAGCTGCAGAGAATGACAAAAGCTTACTTTAAACCAACAAATCACTGCATTTGCATTGTGAAACATTTCCTCTTCACAAGACAGGTCTCAATGTGAACCTTACCAATAATGTTTTAGTAACTGGAAAAATTTCATAGCTGTGCTGCAAATACTCTAACACAGTGTGACAGGTTATCCAAAGGGAATTAAGAAATACACAGCACAAAATGGACCCAATAAAGCAAGGTAAATCTTTTTTAAAATTGTTGGTTTTCAATATCAGTCTCAGAGCATGAAAATCAGAATATTTTATTAATCCTAGGGGGAAATTATTCAATGATCTTAAGGAGAAACTGAAGATAAAACTGGAAGACAGAAGAGAAAAAACTCTGCATCAGCTCAGATATGGAGGGGAAATCAGGATCCTCTTGTCTTTTTACAGTTGGGGTAAACATTGCTTGTTAGAGTAGACCTATGAGAGCTCAAACATGACATTTCAAAAATCCAAAGCTGCACATAGGAGTGCTTTCGAAAGCCAGGGCAACAGGCAGCACCAGTGACAAGGCTGCCTCCAATTAGGGCTGTTTGTGAGAAAGTGTCTGAACCCGTCTCGCAGGGCAGATGAAAGTGGGTCAGAGCCACATATCTTTGTACCGCAGCACAATGGCAGGTAGCACACAACTCACACACTTGCAGTAAGACAGATGGGGATTAAATATCTGAACTTCAAATTTGCTCTTACATGGGGGTGACAGTTCTGAATCCATTATCAGTATCAGCTACTTTGATGCTCAAAATTCAATTTCAAAACAGGTTTCTAGTAGTAGATGAGCCACTCAGAGGTTAGACTGCAGGTAATACCACTATCATTCATTAACACATTTCTGTGCAGGTAAACAACTTTATGAGTTCAAAGGCACAGCAGCTCAACATTTTACCAAGTTAGACAGACATTCCTATGTGGAGAAAGCTGTTGCCAACATATTTCGTGAGCTTTTTCACTTCCCTCTCACATCAAAAAAATGCTCACTCTCCATATTCACAGGGCCACTACTCGTGAGCATGAAGAGGAGAGTGCTGAGCTGTGTTTAACAATGCTGAGCATGTCTCTTCAAGTGCATGTCTGTGGAGGACAGCTCTGACCAAAATGACATCAGAATCATGTTGCAGAAATCACTTGACATAATTACTGGTCCAGTGTGGTTATAGACTAGGAGGAAGCCTCTCTACAATATGTGTTCAATATCTGTGATCTTGGCTCTGTCCATATGTTTGGCACAACTTTCACAAAAGGGGATAACAAAACAACAGAAACACAAACAATATCAGCTGAACAGACTGTCATGTTAAGTTGCATCTATTTTTTCTATATATTTTCTATATTTTGTAGTTTGTTGTGACTTATTGCCTTTTGTTTACATATGCAGCTGTGATTTTTCTAGATATATCCCCTAGACATATGAAAAAATATCTGAAAAGACAAAAATAAGATGAAGTACTATTAAGGAGCAAACTTTAGAGCTGCAAATACTAATCACATAAGCAATTAGGTTATTAGTATACTCTAACCCCTGAGATGGACATTGCTTTACTCATATGATTGTGTTTTGTTAACTAAAAGGACAAAGGAGAAGGCTGTGGAGCAGTGTTATTTTCCCACTGGAAGCTACAATGTATTGGGAGAGGAATCAGAGCTGCAGTGTGAATGATTATATGATCCTAAACAATTCTTTCATTTGCACTAGTGCTTTCTAAATGCTTTCCCTCAGCTTCTCTGCATCACTCTGAAAGGTACTTAGGTACAAAGTACAAGAAGTTATAATGGACACCCTCACAGCACTGCACACTTATGAAAACACCACCCAGGACCTTTGTAAGAAGATTAAGTGTTTGACGAGGGCAGCTAATGTAACGTGATATGGCATACTTGTTACTCTTTAGACACATTAAGACATATTATCCAGGGGCATGTGTACAAAGCAGGCAGTGAGCCTGATATGACTGTGGTAGTAGGCTGCCTGTTTCACACTTGTGGATACAGAGACACTCTAATCTACAGACATGCACAGACTCTTCATTTACAACCTTCTTGTAAACTCCCTCCAGCAGTGTGATGGTGTCTCGTCAAAGGGTTTCACAATAAGCCTTTTCTTATCGAGAGTGACTCCTTTCTGAGATCCACACTTTGTAAAAATCTTAAGAAACTTTTGAAAATAGTCCTCCATTTGTGGCATAAATTGGTGGCAACCATCCCAACTCACAAGCAGATCTGATTTACAGTACAATGCGTAGGTTCAAACGTAGTCCTGCTCATTAGTTTTTACACTGTCAAAACATCACTGAACTGTATGAAAGTTAGTAAGAAGTGTTTCACTTTTTCTTGGCTATAATTTATAGAAATAACTGAAGAACCAGGAAAACATAAGGAGACATTTCAATGGAAACAAAACCTCATTTTGAACTAAAGCGAGGCTTCCAGATATTGTATGTTATAATTTTCTAATTATAGGCAAGGAGTGAATCCAATGAAAACTTTCATTTTAGCACAGATATACATGCAGTGTGCGGTGTCACTCCCATCCTTTAACTGTGTGCCCTGCATGTTAAAGAGAGGAGCCCTGGAGAATAGGCAATATTTCATCACCACAGGAGTGCCTGCACTAACTAGTGATGCATATTTATACAGATTCAGAGCACACCAGATTCTCCTTCAGGGCGACAGCGCTGTAGTGCTGTGAGTGACAAGAAGTGGGAAGACTAATGCAAAAGTGTTGTATTTACACTTATTCTGAGCTATATAACAAAATATTAGACATTTCCAGCTGGTATTTCATACCAGCTAAAGTGACACTTTTCTTAATCAGACCCTAAATTTATTTGAAAATATATAGCATTTGAGCATCTTGATGTGGGCGTCAACTGTCATATTGCCCCAAAATCCCTCTCCTCCTCTGTCTGTTTCTTTGTCTTCTCTGTGGTGGATTGTGACAAGACTGTGGGATGTTTTGGGAAGCAAGTCAGCATTTGTAAAAGTGTAGCTAAGGAAGAGGGGAAGAAAGTGGCCAGAAGTACTGGGTATGGTTGTCACTGTGCTCAGCATGTGTGGAGAGAGGTGGACCCAAATACAGGACTCTAGGAAGCTAGATGAAGGAAATGTAAAGTGGGCTTTATTTAGCCAAAAGTCCTTTTCAGAAAGTCCATAAAATACAAAGCCAGACATGGAAACACTGGAAACTGGACTACACACATTGAGGAAAGATAACAACATACTAAACTGCATTCCACATTGACTGGATACAGGGAAATATGAGGAGGATCATAAAACTAAACCCAAGGAACCAACCGTGTTAAACTCAGAAGGCAGTAACTAGAACTCAGATGCAATATGCATAACTAGAGGGCAGGATAGAGCAAAGTGTAACTAGAACAGAAACTCAATACCCAGACAGAAGAATGCAATAAGCCATACTAAACATAGGCAGGACTAAAACTAAGGCTCAAACATAAACAGGGAATACAATAAATAGAACACAAGAATTAAAGAAACCATAAACATGAACATACAAAACTAGAATTCAAAGACCCAGGACAAAGAGCATAAAACTGAAACTGCACAAAGAGTAGAAACACTGGGACTCCTAGGCTCATAACGTAAAGAAAACACAAGGGAAGCTAAAATAAGAGACAATACCACAACTGCATGAAACAAGAACCTAGGAACAAGAGGAACAGGGAACCCTAAACATCTTAGAAACTAACAAAAACTCAAAACCATGAAACCCACAGAGTATGACAATGGTGAGGTAAATATGCAGATTCAGCACTCAGGCAGGGGGCTCAGTGATGCAGAAAACACGGTGAGGACATGAAAGGCACACCAGAAAAGCCCCTCAAGGTGTATGAATTTATCAAGATAATATTTCATCTCAGCTACTTTGAGTGTTTTGTTTTTCTGTCCAGCACTCGATTGCAACCGCAGTGTGTCTGTTTTTACCTTGTTTGGAACTTGAAAATTATATACAGCCACAACATAAAAATACAGACCTTAAAGATACACACAGTAATCATACAGATGCCAAAATGAGCAGGATTAGCCCCTCTGTGAAATCTACTGTTGTTCATATCTTAAACACTCTCCTGGCACTTCAGTGAGTGCACACAGCAGATCGAGCAGTGACAAATTTAGCTGCTTTAAAGTGGTGCAGATGAGTGACTATTAAATCCAAGAGATGTGTTCGCTGAGCACGCAGTATTCAGCTTATGTGCATCCACTTAAAAAATTTTGCAAGAACCCCACTTTCCTATCACTGTGTATGAGAGAGAGCGTGCAACAGGGAAAGACTGAGGAGATTAAGAGAAAGAGAGCAAGAGACACAGTATTTCAAAGTGTGAAAAATTACTAAAATCCTCACAAAATGAAATATAATTTAAAAAAGTGAAGCACTGGTCCAGGAGACACATTGAAACATGGAGTTTTGTGGTACTGTAGCAATAAATATGTTTTTGTGTAACCAGAAAGAATGATGTGAAGCACTATGAAGCCCCAGCCTTTTTGAAAAACTTATAAAAACATATGATTTATAGTGACTCATTTATTGAAACACAAAGGTCCTTCTTCCTTCCTTCTTTTGTCAGTAATTGACAAAAACATCTCACAAAAGATACCTGCTGACATCTTTTCTTCCAATTCAGTTTTATGATGTTCACAGCCACTGAGATAATATGATATACAGGCATGAATTGTTAATTCACACCTTAAGGACTCACTAGAGTTTAAACAGTCCATAGATTATTATGACATTAGCTTTATAATTTGGATTAATTTTGCTCAATATTCATAATTTCCCAATGACAAATTCTGAGATTCCCTTACATTCCCTCTAGTCACAGTTTGGCTAAGTAAATACATAACTCTTGGTCTTCTTCAACTACCTCTATGAGGTTCATATTTGTGCTTTAGCATGAAATCTCAGGTTTTAGATGTATGGAAGTATGGTGAAGAGAAAATGAGATAACTCCGATTTCATTTATTGCCAGCAGCAGTAATTGGTTTCTGACAAATAACTACACTGCTCAAAGAAATTAAGGGAATGCTGGATCGTCACAGTGTAAAACATGATGATCCTCATGTTAATTGTTTCATGGAGCATTCGCTGAAAATCTTTGGCCATGTTAGCGCAGACATCATCATGCTTCTGCATTTTTAGGGTCAGTGAGTAGCAGCCCATACAAGTCACATTAGCAACTTTTTCTCTTTGACCCAGTGGCCACTTGCAATATTGCAGCAGAAAAAAACAATACTAGATCTGCGGCCAAAAAAAAAAAATCTCATAGACTATCATTACAAAAGCAATATTTTTAAGCTATAAATTATAATAATCCATTTCACTTGCTTTGGTGCAAATTAATGTAACTATAGGTGTACTGGAGAGGCAACAAGAAGACAAGCCCCAAAAAAAGGGAATGGTTTTGCAGGTGGTGGTCACACAATATTGCTCTCTCCATATCCCTCTTGACTGATTTTTCTCAAGTTTTCCTTTTTGTTAGTTTCCTTGTCACTACTGGTAAAATAAGAAACATCTGGGCATGTTCCTGATCAGTCATTAGACGGTGTCCAAGGGATCTCCACCCAGACCTAGATAAGGGTATCAGGATGCTCTTGCACAGGCTGTGGTGCTGTTTGGTGGTTTCAGATGCATTGATATATAACATCCCAGAGGTTCTCAACTGGATTCAGGTCAGTTGCCTTCATCATCCAGGAACTACAAACTCTTGCCATATAAGGTCAGACATTGTCTTACACCAGTTGCCTTTCCAGTGCACCTGTTGTCACTTTCATTTGCCCCAACATAGGTGAAATAGATTCACAATGGTTTATACTTCCTAACGGAATAGATTATCTCTTAAATTTTAGTGACTTTGCGTTATAATTTGATCGAGTGTTCCCTTAGTTTTTTGAGTAGTGTAGTTAAAATAACATTTCCATCAGCTTTATAGAGGCACTACATACTCAGTACTTAGACTGCTAATAAAAGATAGACGTAGCGATAACGACATTGCCAGCTGGTTTGTGAAGTCCCGCTTGAGTTCAGAATGTTATTTATTTGAAACCAGACTTCACCATCAAGGGTCTTACTGAGAGCCCAAACACAATGAATCATACCCTGCTACTACACATGCCAACACTGCTGTATTTTTTTTCCAGGTTTCTCTTATATTTTAAGATAATCTCCCAGTCGTCTCTCATTTTGGTATTTCTCCAGGTAAATTTTACAAGTTCCTCACACTTTATTTAGAATAATTGGAACACATGAACCAGTAAGTTTTGTGTGTTTGTCTAATGTTAAAATTGTCAAATTGTCTATGAAATGCAGTCTCCACACAGTAAATGCAATTTCTATGTATTTGTCAGTGCAATCCGGCAACCCACAAACTGATTCAAAGGGTGTGCAGATGATCTCTGTCAAGCAGATAAATGAATTGGCTGCTATCTCAGCTGTTTGACTATTTAACCTGTCCTTATGTCAAAGACACTAAAGAATAAGACTTGAAAAACACACAAGATTAAATAACAGTGAATTGACCCCTTTGGCTGTGGATAACAAGGAGTTTTCTGATTTTAGAGCATTTAGAAGGATATTAATCACTTCATGTTTCTGGAAAACACAAATGACCCATCTTTCCAACCTTAGACAATTTGCAACAATTGTCTCTAAAATCATCCAGCCTGGACAATTTGATGAAATTGGTTATAAATTAGCTATTTATAGGAATTTTCAATATGAAAGGGTTATTTAATTTTGTCCATTTCTTTTTATTAGGGAAACTTGGAAAAATCTCAGTTATAAGTTACACTGTATCACTAAAAAGACTTCACACATCAGTGGAATGATGAATATGCAAAAACAGAGTGGAGAAAAGAGACAGTTGTAGTTTTTATTCTTTCAGCGGCAGCCCCATGGTGTTAAACGGTCTGAGAGCAAATAGAGAACTAACATAAAAAGAACATTCAAATTCAGTTTATGTGCAAATCTTATTCAGATGGCAAATCAGAAAATTAAAAATAGGTGCCCTGTTTTAGGATCATATATTAAAGCTTGTGTAGCACGGTGGTGTGGTGGTTAGTGCTGCTGACTCACAGCAAGAGGGTCCAGGTTCAAATCCAACATCTGGTTAGCTTAGGCTCTTCTGTTCTAAGTTTGCATGTTCTCTCTGGATGTCAGTCTAAAGACATGCAAAGGGGGCTAGGCTAATTGGCAATTCTAAATTGATTGTTGGTGTGACTAGTTGTTTGGCTCTACAACAGACTGACAACCTGTAGGCTCCAGCATTGGATAAGAAGATAAATGATATTAAAGCTTATAGAATAATAAATGAATCAAATCAATAAATTTATGTCTAAAGTCTGTATTTATTATTGATGTACCAGGAATTTTGACGTTATTGACGCTGAGACCCTCCAACTATCTGCACACAAAGGTCAGAGGGATCTTCCAGGATTACTCACAAGACTTTCTAGATAACTGATTGGTCAATAGGTGGTTATTTCATGCCTGGTGATCTCTAATCTACAACTTTACCTTCTCCAGATAAACCTCAATAAAAAGTGAGCCACCTTAATTCTACTGAAAATCCAGAGTTCAACATAAAGTTTCCTGGATAAGTGCAAATCCCGCTTTGTACTACAGGCCTCAGGGGGCTAAATCCATGTTTAATAATTAGTCTGTGGTTTAGTATTTACCAAATGTTAAATTTACCAAATGTCAGCAAATATCATAGCTGTAATATAAAAATTAGCATCTTAGAACTGTTACTGATGGCATGCTATGTGGCTGACATGAAGTGCGACCTCAGAGAGCCTCTAGTATAGCTCTCAGGTGGATTATTTTATGCCAAAAGGATAATAAAGAATTTAAAACATCTATCAGAATGTTGTAGTACTTGTGCTCCTATATGATCAGTACAGTTCAGCATCTTCTTAATACAGCAGCTCCAGTCAGTGAGGAAACTCTTGTCATTCAAATAGCAGATACTTTGATTTTCAGAGAATACACCGCATTGAGTGAACTCCCACTGGATTATCGATCGCCCCGAGGGAAGTCTGCTAACAAAGATATGTGTGAAGAACTGAAGAGCATTACTGTATGTAACTAAATTACACACAACAGTGAAGTTCAGGAATATATTATACGTGGTTTGTAAATTTAATTGAATTCCATCATCTGCTAATTAACCTTTAATCAAAGAGTAAGAGTAGCTTATCTAGAATTATGCAGCTGCCCTGACTGGCCCGAGGCTCACTGTGATATTGGGGATATACTGACCAACAGGTATGGACATGTCCACTGTGCTCAGCTCTGCTGAGATTCTCAAATCCAATATAGGGATAAAAATAGGGAGGTAGCTCTAAATTAGGCTTGTAACAACTCTGAGGAAGTGATCAGTGCTGCTGGGGATATCCAGGGAGTGAGTAGGGTCGATAGAGTAAGTAAGAGTATATTAACCAGTGTGAGGGATGTATCACACAAATTTAGTAGCAGCATTACATTGTTTGAATTGTTTAATGTGTCTAATTGAGCTTTTACCAAGCATATAGAAAAGAAAAGGGACATTTTGTTAATCTATTTTGTTCTGTTTACTCTTATGGGATTCATTTTTGCACACACCTGCAAGTATTCAGTCAAAGAAACACTTAAGAATCTTTCTAAACCAACTATATGGACATTGACCAGCAAATCTGAAATTAGTAACTGAAGCCGTAAGCCAGTACCCTTACCTCTCTTAGCAAAGTTAAGAAGGATGGCTCTGAACAAGAAGAATGAAGATATGCCTCTACAGAGCTCTGTGAACCTACTCTGTGGACTACACTGCAGACAACTCTACACTGTGCCTGTCCTCACATCACTTTGGTCCAGTGGAGCAGAAAGGTGACTGAAACTAGTACACTATGTCAGGTCATAACCATGTGGGCAAGTAGCAGAGTCTGAGCTTGCAGGGATTTATGCAAATGTAGTGATAGTATTCATGAGGCTTTTTTGTCATGCCCCAAGCAGTTTTAGAGGGAAAAAAGTAGGATAAAAAGCTGGTAAAATTACAACCATGTTTCCAGAAAAGTTCAGATTCTGTGTAATATATTTATATGGGGTTGAATTTATTTATATTTAATAGAAAAAGTACAAAGAGAAAAAACAGTTGTTGAAAATGAAAAGTTTGACTGTTTTGTTTGTTTGTTTGTTGGTTTTTAAATAAATAGGTAAATCATACAGGAAATGTGAGACAAGGGAAACAAATGACTGGAAAAGTTGTGCAGTGCTTAATACAACACTGGGGGAACTAACCTCACATATAATCAAGTTACAGGTTAAACATCCCAGAGAGAGTGAATCATTCAGAAGTAAAGTTAGGGAGGGTTTCACCACTCTTTGAAAAAGTGAGTGGGCAAATAGTCAAAAATTTTCCATCCATTCTTCTTATTAACTGCTTGTCCAGTTCAGGGTCACTTCAGCTTGTCCGGCTGTAACAGAATGAGTGACAGGGTATACCCCGGGCAGGTCGCCAGTCTATTGCAGGACTACCACAGTCAATTTAGAAAAAACCATTACCCTAACCTGCATGTCATTGGACTGTGGGAAGAATCCAGAGTACTTGGAGAGCCCACACAGTCATAGGGAGAACAGGCAGACTCCACACAGAATGGCCCTTCATCATCTACATTTCATAATTTCATTTAAATATGTAAAGAATCCAGCGAAACTTTGGTGTGTAAACCTGAAAACAAAAATTAATGTGATTTTCAGGACCCTCAGACAGCACTTCATTTAAAACAGATGAGATTCTGTAGCAGAAATCACTGCATGGACTCAGGAAAACTTCTGAAACAATTTTTAGTAAACAAAGTTCACTGCTGCATCTGCAAATACAAATTAAAATTGCACTGTGCAGTTTAAAAATACACATACAAGATCTAGAGAAGCCGTGACCTCCTTCGGGCCTGAGCATAATCATGACAGACTGAGGTCGACTGCAAAACAGTACTGTGGTTTGATAAAAAAAAAAATAAAAAAATTTGAAATTATTTTTGGAAGTCATGGACACCACATCTTCCAGACTAAATAGCAAATGAACTATCTGGTTTATTTTAGCACTTAGTTCAAAAGCCAGCATCTGTGATGTCTGGGAGTGCATTAATGTACGTTGGATATGTGGATAACTCACCAGCAAACATGGCTGAAAATTCTACTTCCTTTCCTAGGTCAAAAGTGGTCATGGTACAGCAGCAGAAACGGAACCATAGAGAGACAGATGTTGGTGTTTCTACGTAGAGTAAACGTCAGGTCAGACCCTCTTACAAAGTAAGAAATGTAGATCAGATTATTGCAATGCAGGAATTAAATGCATCTTTGTTTTTTAAACAGTGACAACTAATCTGATTAGTGTATGGTTGTTTTCTAAACATACATAGACTACTCTTATTGTAGTCTGTCTTGTTTTTTAAATAAACAACATTTTGAAGCAATTCATAGTTATCTAAATTCTGCGTATTTGTTGTATGGACAGCTTAACATGCTGGCTTATTAGACTCATCACCTCTTTGACACCAATGTCAGCATTATGACCCCAGGAATGTTGCACTGTGAGTTTGAAAAAAATTAGCTCAGTAGGATAAGAGAAGGACTGTGAAAAGGGAAGTTGTGAGTTTTCATTTCCCTTCTCATTCTTTCGATTGAGAATATTCAGTTTATTTGGCCTTGTTATAATCAATAAAGAGAAAGTAGAAACAAGTCCTAAACACAAAATTTATTTTACTAGAAAGCCTAACAGTGACTATAAGGGGTTCAGCAACTACCCCAAACCGACAAAGAGGTTGAGGCTAGTTGAAATTAATTGGAATTATTTTCAACCACAACTAGACGTTGACCAAAATCCCCTAGCTGATAGTAAATCAACAACAAAATATTAGCTGGGTTGCACATCTATGAAGGCTCCATTAATGGTGAGCAATATAAATAGGTTTTGGAACAACATACATGTAGGCTGCCATCAAGATGGCATCTTTTTCAAGGTAGAGCTTGCCTTTTTCAGTAAGACAATGCCAAACTGCATTCTGTGCGTATATTCTGTTATAACAGGACAACTTTGTAGTAAAAGAGTTTGGGTGCCAAACCAGCCTGCCTGTAGTCCAGACCGATGACCTATGGAAAACATTTGAAGCATCATGAAACAAAAAACACAACAAAGAAAGCTGAAATCTTATATCAGGCAAGAATGGAAAACAATTTTGCTTTCAGAATGACTGCAGCTAATCTCTTCTGTTCCCAAACGCTTACAGGGTGCCGTTAAAGGAAGAAATGATGCAACACAGTGGTAAACCTACTTCTGTCATTTTGAAATGCTTTGCTAGAATCAATTCAAAACGAACAAATATTTTTCCTATAATAATAACATCTGGGGTTGTTGTACTATATTTAAGGGAAAACAGGGTTTAAATGAATTTCCAATTATTGGGTTCTGTTTTTAATGACATTTTACACTTTTTTGGACTCAGAGTTGTAAAAATAAAAATAAAGAGGAGGGTAAGGAGGCAAGACAACGAGTTTAAAAATGTAGTGAATAATGCATGTAGTTCTCGGAGACTGAGACTTCATTTGTCATTTACTCGGGCAAAGTTATAGCTGTACAAAGATGCAGTACAGAAGAGGAAAAATGATACTGAAACAAAAGGACAGTCCTGCTGCTGTTTTACTTTATATATTTTTTCTGGATATGCACATCACAGTTCTATTGTTCTGCAGGGGAAGAGGGATTTTAATTCATAATGATGCAAATTATAAAACACACCTGATTTTACAAGCCTGCCGTTTGTATTCTAATAGCTCTTGTTCTTCATCTAAAATCCATTTTCTTACAAGATGTAATTTTATCTTTTTTCTGAGGGAAAAAATCAATCATGATGAATTAAGCCAAACTCCAGCTCATTACATCAAAACATAACAATCTGGAACTGTGATTTACATATCTGTTAGATTAGTCTCTTGTTTTTGCACTGTGACAATTAACCCGTTCACTGTAGCCCAATCAAACAAAATTAGTATAAACACATCATACCAAACTAACATACTAAACTCATGAGTTTTCATGAGCTGAATCAAAGTGAAACCAAAACAAAAAGAACAAATATCTCATCTTGTAAAATACTCTAAATTTATCTCTTCATGTCTCTGCGAAGTAACTACTACTCATGCATCATACTTGACCTTTCTTCTAATAGGCCTATTTGTGCATTGGTCCTTTTATTTTACAAAACCCATTTCCAAAAAAGCTGGAATATTTTTCAAAATGCAGTAAAAACACAAATCTGTGATATGTTAATTTACATGAGCCTTCATTTAATGAACAAAAGTACAAAGAAAAGATTTTCAGTAGTTTATACACAAATTTAGAATTTGATGGCAACCATGCACTCAAAAGTTAGAACAAAGGTAATAAAAGATTGAAAAGTGCTCAGAATACTAAACACCATTTTGTTAGATTCCACATTAAGCAGGCTAACTGGAAGCAGGTGATGTATCATGACTGGTTATAAAAGTAGCATCTGTCAAAGGGTCAGTCTTTGCAAGCATGGATGGGTCTTGGCTCTAAAACTAGACTTTGGATAAACATTATGTGCTCACAAAACTAAGTAAAAATGCAGGAAATGTCTTTAGTTTTAGTCTTTGTTAATATGGTAAGGCAGCTTGTCTAATGAGGCTTTGGTGCATTTGTTTACTGATACTCAGGACGTCTACATAACTGAGAGCCAGCTGCCTTCGCAAAGTATTGTGTAATTTCTAATCGGAACATATTAAATTTTCCCCCTAAAATACCTTCTATTTTAAAAATAATTAATAAAACTATAACTAACACTGATGCTAAAAAACTGCATTAAACATTTTCAAACACTAAAAACTAAAAAGAAACCAGCAAACCTGCTTTGGAAACTAAGTGAAACTAAACTGAATTGAAAGCAAAAGCTCAAAATGGAAAATAAAAACTAATTAGAAAATGCAAAACTTTGACAACTCTGATCAGTTCCAAAGAAACATGTCTCAACGCAAGATTGCAGAGAATTTTGGTCTTTCAACATCTACAGTGCATATTGTTGTGAAAAGATTAGGCGAATTCAGAGGCATCTCAGTGCATAAAGGGCAAGTTTGGAAACCACTGCTGAATGTGCATGATCTTTAAACCCTGCCTAAGAACACTGCCTAAGAAACTGTTGTGCTACTCTGACAATTATAGCAATGTGGGCTCAGGAGAACAAGGAGGAAGCCATACATCAACTGTTTGCAGAAACACTGTTGAATTCTCTGGGCCTGAGTTCATCCCAGATGGACCAAAAGATTGTGGAACCCTGTGCTGTGGTCACATGTATGAAGGTAGCATTTACTTTGAGGCATATAAGAAGATTTTAGAGAGACATATGGGGTCATATGGGGTCTGGAATATCCATGCTTATTTCAGTAGGACAATGCCAGACCACATTCTGCATGGGCTAAAACAGTGTGGCTTTGGTTTACTGGCCTGCTGTCAGTTCAGATTTAGCTCCTATTGAAAATGTATGGAATATCATGATCAGGTGAATCAGACAATGGACTGTTGAGCAGCTGAGTTGTAATATCAAGCAAGAATAGACAAGATTTCCAAACTCAAGACTACAACAATTGGTATAACAATTACTGTCAGTCTCAAAACGATTAAAAAATATTTTAGAAAGGAAAGGTGATGTAACACAGTGGTAAACATGCCTCTGTCCTAACTTTTGTTGAGTGCACAACAGCCATCAAATTCTAAGGTTCATTTGAATTAACACATCGCTGATTTTAGTTTGTAATCACATTTTGGAGAAAATAAATAAGAACTCCCTCCTTTTATCCATATAAGGTAAATTCTGGTTCCAAAAACCCAACAAGGCAGCACTCAAAACACTAATACTGAAGCTTCAAAAACCAATGGATGATGTGACAGTGTCACTGTCTACTACATGATATCTGCAAGTAAAATGTGCTGATATTTATGAAATCATACACTTTTTCCTCTAAACTTACCTCTGGTGACTTGAACCAAAGAGTTTAAGTTTAACTAAATTTGTCCATAGAATTTGCTTTACAGACATCAGTATTTGAGTTCCGTAATGAGGTGGTAGGTAGTTCTTCCTTTTGATGTCTTTTGTTTATTATTTTAAATTTAGACAGTGGAAATTGGAAGATGAAGGCTTTATAGCCTTCCTCCTGTTGTCACTGGCCACTTCAGTAGGTGCTCCTTGCTAGTACCAGTTGACCCAACTTTTGTCTTCAAAACTACCTTAATCATTCATGGCATAGATTCAACTGGAAAAATCCTCAGAAATTTTGGTCCACACTGACATGATAGCATTACACAGTGACTGTAGATTTGTCAGTTGCACATCTATGATGCAAATCTCCTGTTCTTTCACATCCCAAAGGTGCTCTGTTGGTTTGAGATCTGGTGACTGTGGAAGCCATTTGAGTTTGGTGAACTCATTTTCATTTTCAAGAAACCAGTTTGAGATTATTTGAGCTTTGTCACATGGTGTGTTATCCTGCTGGAAGCAGCCACCAAATGATGTGATCATGAGGGGATGGGCATGGTCAGCAACAATGCTGAGGTAGGCTGTGGTGTTTAAACAATGTTCAGTTGGTACAAAGGGGCCCAAGTTCTGCCAAGGAAGCACCACCACCATAAGCAGCCTGAACCATTGACAGAAAACAGGATGGATCCATTGCTTTTAGGTTGTTTATGCCAAATTCTGACCCTACTATTAAAATTTTGCAGCAGAAACCGAGACTCATCAGGCCGGGTGATGTTTTTCCAATCTTCTCTTGTTCAGTTTTGGTGACCTTGTGTGAATTGCAGCTTCAGTTTCTTATTCTTAGCTGACAGGAGCAGCACCTGGTGAGATCTTCTGCTGAAGTAGCCCATCGTTTCAAGGTTCAGTGCGTTGGGCATTCAGAAATGCTTTTCTGTATACCTTGGTTGTAATGAGTGGTTATTTGAATTGCAGTTGTCTTCCTATCAGTTCAAAGCAGCCTGGCCAATCTCCTCTGACCTGTGGCATCGTATTTTTTTATTGTATTTTCTCCCAGAGAACTGCTGCTCACTGGATATTTTCTCTTTTTTGGACCATTCTCTGTAAACCCAAGTGGGAAAATCCCAGTAGATCAGCAGTTTCTGAAATACACAGACCAGCCCATCTGGCACCAACAACCTTTCAAAGTCATTTAAATCACCTTTCTTCCCCATCCTGATGCTCGGTTTGAACAGGTCATCTTGCCCTTATCTACATGTAATAAGTTGCTGCCATGTGATTGGCTGCTTAGGTATTTGTGCGAATGAGCAGTTGAACAGGTGCAGCTATCAGAAAGCTAATTCAAGGTTGTGGAGTTTTTTTCAGGTTTACAGAATCAGAGAATTTCTCAACTCTGGAATTATCCTCAACTGAAAATCTCCAATGGCAAATTTTGACCTGCCCTATAGATCTCAGTGAATCAGCATTGTGAGAAGTTTTTGCAGTTTAAAAGTGGACTTTCCAAATGCAGTATCAGATCTTCCACTGTATACTGTAACACAATATATAATTTTTTTCTGTGGTATTTTTTAGTGATGGTTTCATGATTTTATTTTCAGCAGTGGCTGATTTAAAACTTGAATTGTATTTTGAAGGCTAGGCTGGTCCAGCTGTCAATCATGATGCAATGTGATACCACTCTTTAGCACTGACAAATTCTCTTCTTGTGCACATCCCCTTATACTGGTTCAGTCACATATACAGTGCTATGAAATATTTATTCTCGGAATACATTTGAGCACATACAGCTCAAATGTACGTTTGAATTCTCCAGTGTTTTGTACATACTGTTTGCTCAGTAATCCTGTCCATTTTCTGGTTGCCATAAAAACCTGAGTCCAAAGAGACACAGAGCAGATCAGCAGCTTTTAAAACCAGTCATTTAGCAAAGATGCTTTCAGCATCCTGCCTGAAGAATAGTAATCAAGACTTGCAACTCTTTAATAGTAATATACTCTTATCAATGCAGTATTGAGCCCTTGGATAGATTCAAACAAAGTGCATTATTTATAAAAGAGTGCTCTTGTGGAAAAACAACAAAAATTCACTGCACCACATCTGCATATTTATCTTCCCAAATAACTCCATGATTCAAAATCCCAGCAGATGAAATCCAGCAACACAGCTTAATTAAGTAACACGTGTCAAGAAGCATGAATTTTACAGCACAGGAAAATGACTGATGTGTTTCCATTATTAGCTCCACTAAGTGCTGGCTTAGCTGTGTTCTTGTTAATAATACTTGCTTTGAAACTCTAATCAGAAACTCCCCTCTGCAGGTGGTAATGATGAGAAACAAAGAAATTTAAAATCGATGTGACAAACTCAATGCATAGAATGTAACTCCAAAGGCACTTCTATTTTAATATCCACTCAGTTCTCTTCATTATCCCTCATAACACTGTGTGAAGAATCACTTTGCATTTAAGCCCGAGTGAAGGCATCAAAGGCATCGACTAAGTTCTCACTGCACGACTCCACGAGGAGAGATCTCAGGCCAGTTGAGGGAGGATGCAGCTGACACTTTCATTCTGGAGACAAGTCAATCTCTGTTCTATGTTTCCTCTTGGGGGAAATATGTATTCTGACCTTGTGCATTACATAATAAGATATCGCTTGAGTATGTTTTATATGCAGTACTCCAAGGTTGTGTTCAATGTATCTACACCCCTTAAAAATCTTGATAGATTTAGTTTTCAATAATTTAGATATCACACTGAGCTATGAGAGCTTCTCAAATAGTATCTCAGCCTGTCAGATTCAATCTCACTATACTTTGCACCTGCATATACTGAATATATATAATTGAACATATAATCGGAATATATTTTCACTTGGAAAAAATATACATGCCGATCTGGTACTTTAAAAACCAGTAAAATTACAAAAAAACATGCTGAAATAACGTTTGAGAAACAACCTGGTCTGTGAATCAGTCGAGTTCCACTTTATCTTTGTGTTCAAGTTTCTATAAAGCACCCTTTTTACCAAAGTCCAACTCCCTGCACAGCTGAGCCATAGCCCCAAGTTAATCCTGAGTGCTGTCCAAAAAGCTTTTATAGCCACTTCCTTAAAATACAATACTGCACAAGTTAATCCATCCAAACTGCCCTTTACAAACTTGTGTACAACTACAATCACAGTGACACATACACTATTAGGGATGAAAAAGAAAAATCTTAAAATACTTCTCGCTCTTTGCATAAGTGCACACTTAAAAAGATAACCCAGGTTCTCTGTTATTTATTTCAAAACTGTGCGTTGTCATAATTTAAGCAATCATACTGTAAGGTTGCTGTTGAACCACGTCAGCTAAATTAAAACAGCAATAAGACTGAGGATAAGGGGGGAAAGCTGAGGGTGGAGATCAGATATGCTGATATGCAAGACATGCATGGGGTTAAGGATTTGTCAGATGCAGGAGGTGCAACTCACTGGCTTGCATGAGCTGTCCCTGACGTCCAAACACCTGAGAAAAAGTGGCATGGCTGCAGGTGAGGGTGTCCTCCATGGCTGTCCCACTGGCACACGCTGAGAAGACGGAGAGAGGGGAAAATAGGGAAAGGGAAGGTCAGCAACACTGCGTCACATCCAGATGTGGAGAAAGAGAGAAAAAGAGAAGAACAAAAAAAACTAAAGGCTTGCCTTCAGATGGAGAAGCTGCTGTTTGATCTCTGGTGATGATTGATCTCCTCTGGACTCGTCCTATGTTGCTGCTGCTGCTGCTGCTGCTGAGGAGCAAAATGCAGCCCCTCACTGCTCGCACCAGTATGAGCAGAACTGCTCGCCGCACAGCTAATGGGAGGGGGGGTGTGCCTGCCTGCTTGTCAGCATGTAAGTGTGCACGAGCAGGAGAAAGTTCTGTGAATGTGTGCTTGTGAGAGCATTTTGGTGTGCATGTGGGGGGGAGAGCAATGCACGGTGGTAAAGCAGGTAGCAGAGCTGTAGGCACACTTGCTCTGCCAGCACTCTGATCTTGTGCTTCGTCTGTACAGGCTGACAGTCCTCTGCGGCTCCAGACAAGCTGGGTAAAAGAGAAAAGAGCAAAAGAAAGGGGAGGCGAGGGGTGAGTGCAGCATCTACATCAGGTAAAAGTCAATCCTCCCTCTTCCCCCCTCACTCTCACTGTAAGTAGAAGGCAGCCTCTGTCCTCTGGGCATAGGACAGGACTGTTGTTTTCTGATCTGTGTGAGTGTGCCCCCTTTTTACTCCTCCCACCCTTCCTCTCCTCTCTACAGCCCTCATTTGCTGTGCCTCAGCAGTAACATTTCTCTCCCGCACTCCTGTTCTCGCTCACATCTCCTACTCCCTCCACCCTACCCCATGCAAATCCCCTCGATCCATCCTATAGCTCGGGCCGCTGCTGGGAAACAGAATCCAGCAAACTCAAGTGCTTCATCTTCCCCCAGTGCTGAGAGAGAGAGAGAGAAAAAAGGAGGATGAGAAAGTGGAGAGGTTGTATAAAAAAGTGAAAAGTAGGGCTGGTACTGTACAGCTGGTAGTTTCCAGAGGCTTCATCTTGAAAAGGAATTGTAGAAAACTGCTGAGTATAAAATAAAAATTAGCTCCTACTCAACTGAAAATATAACTCTTGTAAACTTACACTTGCCTCACTATGTAGTGTAACAACTCTGAAGAAATGAAAACTTACATTTCACTAACGTGTGAAAACTCCTTGCACACACCACAGCAAAGCACTACACAAAGTATTGCAATGAAAAAAAATTACCAGTGCCACAGGATCAAATGTGCATATGTTACAAGATCTTAAAATACCCTCCCAGACCTTGGAGGCACACTTGTATTGTACCCAGTGTGCAGTGTTGGCATGGAGACCTCCACCAGAGACCAGACAGACACAGCTGTTCCAGCACATTATCACACTCAGGCCGTGTTTGCAGCCTGTCTAACCTCTCTGCAGCTTGCAAACTGGTGTTAAACAGCCAATTTCCTCACAAGCAAAAAAAAAGAAAAAAGTTTGCCAGGATGGTGCATTGTCATGGAGCCATCTCTCACGCCGCTGCTCTGCAAGGAGAGTTCACCGGGGACCTGACCACAGCACTCACATCCTCGCATCACATCCTCCTGTTTTGAAAGGAAATGACAGGAAGCTCGGTGGACCACAGTGGGCGGTGGGAGGAAGGCTCAATCAGTGAGTCAACTTCAGCAGGTGCTTCTGCAAGTGAAGAAAAAAGAAAGCGTGGAAGCAAATGACAGTAAGTTTGTAGGTTAGGAAAGGGTTAATGAGCAATCCAAAGAGAAGCAGCCACAAAAAAAACAACAACATGAGGCTACATTCAAACACAACTAAAATGTGCAAAATACTAAGGTCAAAGTGAACACTGGCATTTCATAAACAATGAGAAGACGTGAGAGGCGCGCCTTCGCTTTCAAGTCTGACAGACTAATGCCCAGCAGAATAAATCTCCTCTCCACCGTCATCAGCTTTAATGTTATTCTCTTTGAACAGGAAATAGGGGCATAGTGAGGTTTTTGGGAGGCTGTAAATCGTTGGTATGAGCAACTGTCATTCCCTCCCACCATATATCCTTTTGCTGGCAATTTTATTTCCCCAGAGGACAAATAAATATATATTTTAATACAATAAATCAAGTCTAATCCAGATGATTTTAATGTTCAAAAGTATATTTTGTTGTAAAAAAAAAAAAGATAAATATAAACAAAAAAGGAATCACTAAAACTTACATTACTAAATGTTTAATTTAATAGTTTCCTCTATGGCTATCTGATTTATTAAAACTGTTGCAAATTACTTTTGTGACAAAAAGATTAATGAACCGTGTATTGACAACAGTTTTGGGGGTACTGCTTCAATAACAGACATTTGTCATTAAATTGCGTTTGTATTTTTTTTCACTATTCAAAATACCACCTGATAATTAAAGCTGGATTGATAATGGAGCAATTAAATTGTCATCACTGATAAAGAAAATAAAATCTAGTTTTTTTTATTTAATTATAACTTTATTTTTCTGGCCTTATAGGAAGCATATCAATAAATTTATTGCCCTGTGTAGAATGTGTATCTGCAATTAATGTTTCCTTCTTTTCAGCCTTGCTCTCATCTCTCTGACATTTTTAGCCATGCTAGAGGGTCTGTGGATGCCTGTGTCAGCATGTTGTTCGATCCATCCACTGCAGTGAAATATTTGTACAGACATTTATGCCTCCCTCAGGGGATTCTCTGATTCTTCCTACATTTGGTAAAATTTCAACTATTTCCTCTGCAAAAATAACCTCCCCATTATGTTACTAAGAGCTGAATTTTAGCTTGTTATGATGCTCGTATAAATAAATGCAACCAGTCTAACATGACACATACGCCATATGGACAAAAGTATTGGGAAAGACCTCTTAATCATTTAATTCAGGTGTTTTATTCAGTCTCATTGCTGCAGGTGTATAAAATCAAGCCATGCAGTCTGTCTTTACAAATATTTGTGACAGAATGGGTCATTCTGAAGAGCTCAATGAATTCCAGGATTGTACTATAATAGGATGCCACCATTGCAACAAGTGAGTTCATAAAATGTCTTCCCTCCTACATATTTCATGATCAGCTATAACTGGTATGGTTGCAAAGTGGAAGCATTTAGAAAACACAGCACCTCAGCCCTGAACTGGAAGATCACATGTAGTTACAGAGTGGGGTGGCTGAGTGCTGAGGCAATGGAGTCACATGGAGCGCAGTGCAGCATGGCACCAATGAACTCTGGAGCAGTGGAAACATGTTGTGTGGTATGATGAATCACACTTCTCTGGCAGTCTGACAGACATGTTGGGAGAGCGTTACCTACCTGACTGCATTGTGCCGACTGCCGTGTTTGATAGAGGAGGAATAATGCTCTGGGGTTGTTTTTGGCCCCCTTAGTTCAATTTAATGCTTCAGCTTACTAAGACAAATCTATGCTTTTGACTCTGTGGTAACAACTGGAGAAGGTCCTTTTCTGTTCCAGCAAAACTGTGCCCCAGCGCACAAAGCAAGTTCCATAAAGGCATGTTTTGATTAGTGTGGTGTGGAAGAACTTGACTGGCCTAAGCAGAGCCCTGACCGCAACCCCATCGAACACATTTGGGATGAACAAGAACAGTGATTGTAAGCCAGGCCCTCTCGACCAACAGTAGTGTCTGACCTCACAAATCTTCTTCTTCTTCTTCTTCTTCTTTCGGCTGCTCCCGTTAGGGGTCGCCACAACGGATCATCTGCCTCCATCTTACCCTATCCCTTGCATCCTCTTCCCTCACACCAACCCTCTGCATGTCCTCCTACACTACATCCATGAACCTTCTCTGTGGTCTTCCTCTTCTCCTGCCTGGCAGTTCCATCCTCAACATCCTTTGTCCAATATATCCACTATCCCTCCTCGGAACATGTCCAAACCATCTCAGCCTTGCCTCTCTGACTTTGTCTCCAAACTTCTCAACATGAGCTGTTCCTCTGATG
>VUQH01082017.1:59421-114467 GCA_015106775.1 Etroplus canarensis | reverse complement strand
TGCACTGTAGATGATGAGAGTTGCAAAGCCTTTGCAATTTGACATTGAGGAACATTGTTTTTGAAGTATTCCATAATCTTTTTATGCACTCTTTCACAGATTGGAGAGCCTCTGCCCATCTTTATTTCTGAGAGACTCTGCCTCACTAAGGCATCCCTTTTATAGCTAATCATGTTACAGACCTGATATCAGTCACCTTAATAACTTGCTAGATGTTCTCCCTGCTCAATCTTTTTGAACTTTCTTGCTTTTTCAGCCATTTGTTGCCCCCGTGCCAACTTTTTTGGAACCTGTAGCAGGCATCAAATTTGAAATGAGCTCACATTTACCCACTACGCACCTCAGCACTTGGTCCACCACTTTGTGGCTGAATTCTTCCACTTTGCAATAATACCACTTACATCTGAACATAGAAGATCTAGGAGGGAAAACATTTCTTGAACTGACTCGGTGGGCTCCTACTACAGTACCACACTTGATTTCAGTGAGGTCTTTAAAACGACCTATTCTTTCACAAATCTTAGTATAGACTGCATGGCTAGGTGCTTGATTTTATATATCTGTGGTAAAGAGACTGAATTAAAGACCCACATTTGTCCATATGTCCTGTATTCTTTTTGGGAAAATGTGACAGTCTAGAGGTGAATATCTGAGAACTGTACCAAGGTCGGAATCCAGGTTTTGAAGTCCCGTTTGACTTTTTCCTCTCTTTGTCATTATTTACACCAGCTTTCTCTGTACAATACTGGCCTTATTTAGCAGAATACCTCAGGGTTCCTCTACACTCTTATTCCTTTGCAACAATGGGGTCCTTTCTCATTCCACTCCTCCCTCCTCCACCCTGTTTCCCTGCAGGCTGTTTTTTGGGTATACACATTCAGTAAAACCAGTGATTCATCACTGCAGGTCATTGTCATTTTCTGCAAGTGCAAATTCAGAACTGATGCCTGATGCAGCCATGAGCACAAGAGATGGCCTGTAAAGAAATATGAACATGCAACTGTGATGCACAAATTGTGAATTAGGGCTGTTTGTTGGCCCTCGGATTGATTTGTGACATGATACCGGTCATTCCTCTAGGGACGCTTACTGGCATTGCCACAAACACCCACTTAAGCACAAATATGCACATAATCAACGCTGAAACATACAGGACACTTGCAATCAGCCTGATTCATCAGTAAGATATTATAGTTAGCTGCCAGTAAGGCTTCTCCTGCCACTACAAGTTGACTCATGTATCCTCTGTTTGGTCTTTTGTTGTTTCTGTGTAAACTCAGTGTGTTTTCACTGTTTGAAAATCAGTCCTGCCGGCTAAAATCTCTACAGTAGATGCCAATACAGTCCTGTTCATCACAGGGTTTTACTGTAAGGTTGAACATGTTCTCTCATAAGCGTAAGAAATGATGAACCGAGCAGCAGATTCATTTTTTGATAACTTTAAACTGAAATCGCACCGTCCCCAGGAAAATTAAATGAGGTCTTACGTAAATTTCTAAGAACATGAGTGTGCTTTAGTCTGTTTTGAGAAAACATAGCAGTGATAGAGGAATGGTTCAGTTAACACCAGCAAATTAAATGCTTAAACATATAATTGCAATGACAATAAGAAGAATATGGCATTATTTTTGCTATGATAAAGTGTTGCGTTCCCACACAAACCTCCAACGTATAAAAGAAAGATGTATATTTGCTGTTCTCCATCCCAAATGGTTTGATCAGAAATAAAGTTCTGACAATCTAAGTAAAGAAAAAGAACTCTCAGTTGCTTAAAAGGTGAAGCTTGAGATTTTTCAGTCATCCAAGAATTCGAGAACAGAGTAGAAGGGAGAGCCTGACCTCAATTTCAATTATTCCTTTGCCTGACTGGGAAAGTCTTTGTTTGATGAACCCTCTTATCTCATTGCGTTTCCAAGTGACTCAGGGTTTGCTCTGATGAGCCACTCTGTGCTGTGTGTATAGGGGATTGAGATGTATTTTGAATAATGCATAGCGTTTTGTGTATGTGTGTGTGTATGAATCTGTGAAGGAGACATGCTATTCTACTATCCCAGCCTGACCCAATTTGGGTTGGTCACATGACCTCAGATTCAGTTAAAGATTGCATACACATAGCGACTGGTGAGAGCTGACCAAATTAATGTTTTATGAAGAAAAAATATGCAGTTGATGTTATGCTTTTAGATGTTTCCAAGTATTTGTTCTCAACAAACCATTATCAGAAGGATAGATAGAAATCTATCCCAGCAATTAGACCTTTTATCTCACTGTTTGGGAAAATGTGTTCTTTTACACACACAAACACAGACAGAGAAAGTATGTCCAAAAAAGTGAAAGGTACAGAAAGCCCAACAGAGAACTGAGATCGCAGAAACATGAACCAAGTTCTCACTGCCAGAGGTCAAAGGTGGAAGCCTTGAAGTGGTGAGGCCAGCGTGGAGGTTCGGGGCCTGAGGTTAGGTAGTCCCTGTGGCTGGCAGCCTGTGAGAGTCGTAGGTCCCACACAAACACATGCATACTCACACACAAGCACACACCAATAATAAATAGTTAGCAGAACTGTAGTCGCAGAAACAGGCCCCACAGGTGCAAAAGCTCCCACTAGTTTGAAAATGTGCAAACATTTTGTAATGAGACTTCTTCCTCATTATTGAAGCTAACTTTAGATGATTTTTCATATACAGTTTGTTTTTATGTCGCACTTTCAGGTAATGTTTTGGATTTCTGTAATTAAAAGTCTTTAAACTGCTTTCTCCCTGCACAGAATTTTTGTAATTTGACCATGTAGAAAGCATTTAGGAAAGGGATGTGGCATGCGGCTTTCCCATTTTTCTTTTCTTTTGTGCTTATTTTGTCCTCTGCTTGCTTAACTCAGCAGATTAAATAGCATGCCACTAGCATACTCCTTGGGGCTGGACTGTATATTTAAAATAGAAATAAATGAAGAAAATGGCAAAATGGAGCTTGTGTCGTGTGTCACGCATCGGTGAAGCTTATTTTTTACTTCCATGCATCACTGAATGCAGTCAGAGCACAAGGCTGGTATTACTCTTGAAGAAATTTGAACTGCAAGGAAGTTCTCAAGCTGAGTGTCATAATCACAGTGCAATGACTGCAAGTTCTGTTGTAATGCCACTTGTGAGATCTTGACATTTTCCCACTTTAAAATTAGTACTTGAACACACATTGGTATGAATTATATGAAAAATACATCACAAAACATGCTGCAAGAGTGTCCTCTGTTGTTTTCTTCCCAGTCATTTACTATCAGAGAAAGAGGAGAGAAGCAGTCATTTGTCAGTATAAGCTTGTATAATGCAGTACAATGAAAAAAATATGACTGAATTTCAAGATGCACTTTTTGCTGTAAACAAAGCATATTAGCTGCTGTTGTAGATTACATTAATTGGAGTCACTTAATGCAGATAAATAAAACTCTTTGTTCTATATTCGTGACGCTCATCCAAATATAGCTTATTGTTTTCAGCTTGTTTGAGCTTTTTGTAGTTTTAAGCAGGAAAGTGCTTTCTAAACAGAAAATATTGGATTGAATCTGGATATACTGTCTGGCCATGTTTTCTCCGCTTCACTGAGGCTAAATGAGACAAAGTTCATTGTTCTTCCCATACTGCAACTGTGAGCTTTCCTTGTCAGCAATATAGGCTAAGCTGTGCTTTAGTTTACTGTATGGAGTTAAATAGCCTGCGCTATTTAAGAAGAGGAAAGGCTTGTTATTCTATTTCTCTAATACATCTCGGCATTGGTCTTTATTCTTTTCTAAAAGGCTACCGTCACTGCAAATCCTTTGTGTGAGCACGATAATGCAAAAACTATTTGACGCAGAATTTTTGCACAGTGATAGACCTGCATGAGCTGAGGAATAAATTAGAATTTTTTTTGTTTATTTATTTATTCTTTTTTTCCATATCTCTATAATAATTGATCTGATCTGCATGAAAAATATCCAACTTGATTGTGGGATCACATACTTTTATAGTCGTGTCTGCCGCCATTTCTGTCTGCTGTTGTCATGGCTAAAATCAGTAAAAAAAATTTACAGTTATGATGGCATCAACTACTCTGCTGCATATGTAGATTCTAAATGATCTAATTTGCATTAAAAAACAAACAAATTGACTGTGGCATCTAGCCTCACATTACCAGTGGGGTTGGGTCAGGGTAGTGTTCATGAAGAAATTTAGGTTTCTTTTTGGAGATATACCTTTTCTGGTCACACGGTAAGTGTGGGAAGCTAGTTTTATTATCAAGAGGATTTTATTTTGAAGGCTAAAACACTAACACATCCTGTTTACACAGTAGTAGTCTAAAATGGAGTCATCGAGGCAGCTATTGAGTAGTGAATTATATATTGAAAAACCATCATAATTTTTAATGGGTTTCTATGGGAGAGGTGGCCAGTGGAGACTGCACTTAGAATGGATTCATGTTAGAATCATAAATCCTGGCACAATGAGAATAACACTAGACGAAGGAAGACAAAAATGCCTTTGTTTTGATGTCTGTATTCTGCATGTGGGGTAAAAGATCATTCCACTGTGATGGGAAAATTCCAGGAAAAATTCCAATCTTGCATGAAACATAAAATGCAGTCATGAAAAAAAGCATAAAAGGTATTAAAGCACAGATTTAGTCGTTAAAAGTCCAAAGCTTCATGACCTGTTTAAACTTCAAATGACATTTGTGCAATAAAGTTTTCCTGAGAAGTAGGGTTCCAAAATGGCCTGGGCTTGTACACTTCTCCCATTCAAGTGAATGGGAAAAATTTGTATGTTTGTGTGAAGTTTGTAAAAACTGTTGGATGAATTGCTATCAGAAGTCAAGGCACACTATCTCTGATCAAGCTGCAAGTCCTGATATTATTTTTGTCTGATGTTAGGTTTTCTCAAAGCTGAGGGATTTGTTTCTTGGCAAAATTTCAGCTGAAGGAGAATAGTGATAACAAGAAGAATAATAAATCTAATGAATAGTAAACAGTATGCTTCATTGCACTGGTGTACTCAATTAGCTCCGGTTAAGATTTCAGTTCCTTGAAGCAAGGCAGCTTTATTGACTGCAAGCAAACTTTCAGCTAAGCACTCTAGTACTCAGAAACTATAAACATTTCTTGATTTATTGGTAACTGGTTTATTATCCTAATCAAGGACATGATTTTGTAGAGCAGGAACAGTGTGGTGTTCAAAAATTAAGCACCTCTAAACATCATTGGTAGGGGAACACTTTGATGATTAAATATTGTCTCAGAAGCCTGATGTGTTTTACTCCAGTGCCTCTGAAAGGATTTTTAGATCCTAAATCATGGTAGCAAACTCTTCCATCTTCAACACAATTATTACCCTGATTTGTAACTGATAACATATGAGCTCACTGACCCCAAAACATTAAACGGCTTCACACCTGGTGCACGATAAGCCTGGCCTGCTGTGACGTGATCCATTCATAACTCTGTGGTAACTCAAACAAAACAGTTACTGCAATATCCAGGGAGAGAGAAGAACAAACCCTCAGTATGTGTGCTTAGTATTCACATGAATTGAGTCCATCCATCTCAGTAATATCACATCACCATCCGTCCATTCATTTCGCTGAGCACATACGTCTTGAGAGGGTGTCAAGTACAGGTCAATATGCTTCTGGCAGCCCAATCAAGCCTGATGAATATGAGAGCAGTTAAGTTCAGAGCCTCTGCAGTAAACCCAAGGGAGTAAATAAAGAATGAACCAATGTCCCAGTGGCTGGAATGAATATTACATGACATTCCATTGCATTGAGCTTCATGAAATTAATGCAGTTTAAGTACATTATTTCATAAGTGTTTTGTTTGTGTTCAGTAAGAAAATGTATGATTTACATTTTCACAGGCTTTACATTTTGACAGCCAAAGTGTGCCTGGCTTGGGCCTTGTCAGAGATTCGCTGATCAGGTGCTTGAAAAGAAGCAGAGTCCTGACAGAGGCGAGGTTCATGCTGTCCCTTATTAGCATGTGACCATGTGCAGCAAAGCCCTAGATTATTATTTCTGTGATTGCTTTAATGTTTGATCTGTTTTTGTAATTATCGTAACTTGATTGCCACCCTGCTAGTCATCGCGATATCTGACTTTATGACTTTCACTCAACTGTGTGAGAGAATTCTGTGAAACGGCAACAGCCTTATTTGTCTAACTCAGCCTATTAAATATTACATGAATGTTTTGTTAACAGTGAATAATCTCTTCTAGTTTATTGCAAATAGTGCAGGAATTAGTGTGAGCATATACATGACAACATATATATGACAAAATTATTCCTGTTATGTCATGATGTGCCCATTTTGTATCGTGTTCTAACTGTGCGAAACGCTAGCTGAATCCAGTTTCAGATCCACTTAGTGAGGCAGACTCTTTCTTTCATTTTTTTCTGTGCTTGGAAATCTTTTTCAAATCACTATTAGACTGTGTCAGTGGAAAAGTACCATTTTCTCTTTGAGTTCTTGTAAGAACCTAACAGTGCAGCATATCTAGGAGGGAAGAAATTTCCTGAACTGACTTGTTGTAATGGTGGCATCCTATTACAGTATCACATGCAAATTCGGTGAGCTCATTAGAACGACCCATTCTCTCACAAATGTTTGTAAATGCACATTAAATGGCTATGTGCTTGATTTCATACAGCAGCGGCAATAGGACTGAATGGAGTACCTGAATTCAATGATTAAGAAGTGTGGCCCAATACTTTTGTCCATGTCGCATAGCTCTGCTTGTCAGCATAAATTAATTGCGAAAAACCAAAAGTTTAGTTGTTTGACTTCCTGATTTTGAAGTTTAAGCTTAAAGGCATCCACAGGTTTCCTCTTCTCCTCTTGTAGCGCTCAGCTTAAACCCGCTTGACTAATGACATCATAAAAATGTAATGGTTCCTCACTACATGATTCAACCGTAGAATTATAGAGCTTGAGACATGCTTTAAAAAGTGATTTACTGATTTTTAAGGCTTTGTACGGCTAATTTCTTAAATTTGTTCAAGCCCTTACTGTTTCAACAGCACTAGCCACCTCAGCCTTTGCACAGATGTCAGGGGGTGAATTGAAGTAAAACTGCCTTTGAAGAGCAGTTTTTATTGCCCTGACCCAAAAGCAGAGGGTCACTGAGGGGACTCAAAGGGCGGATGGGAAGGGGTCAGAAGAGTTGACAGAAGTGTCAGTATGGGTCGTCTGGTTAGTGGTTCACGTTGGGGGTGGAAGGGGAAGAAGAGCAAACAGCTGGAACACATGGCCGACTGTCATCAGCCCCAGAAACCTGGGCCTGTTTCTTCTCGGCCCCTTTTCTACAGATCTGTTTATTTATCTCCCTTTCTTTGGGTTTGGCGAGGGAAGGGAGCCAGCTGGCCTTGAATAAGAATAGAGGTGATTTAAATGTGAAAAAGAAGGCAAATGCTTCTCAAGCAGCCACGCCAGCTGCCTTTTAGGACTGGACTAGGAACGAGAGTCTACTTTTTTGGGGGTTTTTTGTGAACGCTAAGCGTTTCAACAAAGTACTTGAACGTTCCAGGCTGTCTTCTGGGTCTTGTCATCATGGTCAAACTGTTGCATTGCATTTCAGTACATGGATTATGATGGAATTTTAGTTACTTTGTCTTTGATATGTACTCTCAAAATAGGAGCTTAAGTCATCTTTAAAAATGTTATTGATCACTGCGAGGTTTACTTTATTTAAAGTAAATCTCAAGCAGTTCTGTTACACTTATTGTAGCATATTGATTACATTATTGTTAGCAATATGCTGCAGTCTTTTTAAAACTATTCAGATAATCCTTCAGAGGAATATCTGAAAGCTCCAGCTCTTAGTAAAAATAACAAGACAACCTTTTATGTCTCATTCAGACCAAAGCATTAGGGCTGTTGTATGGAGTGTAGGCTGTGTGTCCGATCGTCCTTAGTCAGAGATTTTAATACATAGGCAGCCAGCGTCCCAGAGCCTTATCCCCAGCCAAGCACCAACAGCTTGGCTGTAAAGAAAAATCTAATGAAATTGTTGCATTGGATCCAGCATGCTTATTGCATTAAGTGCAATCAATAAATCCTTTCTTTATGCTAGAAACCTCCTTCTCCCCGAATCTCAATAAAGCTGAGTGCTCTCTGTATAATGAAGATTGCTTGGGAACTTGATTACTGCTAGTGTCGTTGAACTTAAGGGGTTGTTCTTGGCAGTGTCCCGAGTACTGTATGGGTCATTACTTGACTTTTTTTAAAATATGAGGGATGGCTGTATAATTTTAGCTAGCGCACGCTGAGTCAAAACTGCGTCACGGTAGCAGGACGGGTAGGGTGGGCTTTATTGCATCGTAAGAGATTGAGTGACAGTGCCACTGTGAGTAAGGCGAGTCAGTCAGCGTGTCACAATGTGAGTTAAACATGACTTATCAGTCTGTATTGACAGAAAAGCTGCAGAAGCTCTTGAGGAAATGCATCATTACTAACTGGGATGTGTGTTTTTGGTAGATAGCACTTCCCTATTTGAAAAGGGTCCATTCTTGCTCATATATTTTAAGTGTGTGATCCTCATGGAGTTTCACCTTTAAGTTCTCTACATGGGTTTGCTTCTGAAAGCCCAAAGAGAGGATTGACTCTAGTGGTAGTAGATATGCGACTCAAGTTGTCCCAGTTACTTTACAGACCGCTGGGCCCGCTGCTCCCATGACACACAGATGTATAGGAATGGCTATCACTCCAGAAAGAAGAGCAGTCTTGTTTTGTCTAGAGCTCTTTTCCCGCTGTTGGATATCTCTTCATCAAGGCACCAGGCTGTGTGATAAACTAAGTGCTTCTCTTATATATCTCAGTTCTTTCTCTTTGTTCTTCTATTATCCCCTTTATGAGTATTTTCAGGAAAATGGGATTTCTTCCTTCTTGCACCAAAGAAACATTTTTCACTAAAATTTCACTCTTGATCACAGTGCAAAGCTTTTCTGCAAAGCGCGTGATATGTCCTCGGTTTTGCTTTCACCATTAGTCAGCGCCTATAAATCATGCATTGTTACCTCTATGTTCCAGGTTAAGCCTAAAATCTTTCATTCAGCAATTGCTGTACTTTGATATTGCATCACCAAGCAAAGCAAGAGGAGGGTTTATAAAAGAATTTAATCTAACGCTAATGAAGATGATGGTTTTTTATGCCAAATGTGGCTCTTGTCTTGTCTTAAATTCTTTTTCTATCTCCCTGCTTTGAAGTCTTATCAGATCACTTTTCTGTTTTTGATTTTCAGCGCTCACTCATATTCTGGGTCAGCAAACTTGTCTCTGAAATTTCTTTTTGAAACATGGTTAACAAAAGGATTGTGACCACTGGGGCTGCTTTGTAATGCCAAGTAGAGCTTCTTGGTGAACTGATTTTTTGGCTGTAAATATTTCAGTACTTGTCACAGAGCTAAAGGATGGCCACTAAAGAATAGGGTAGGATGGATGGGGATAGCGGTTTTTCTGAACTGCAGTTACGATGTTTTGTGTCCAGTAAGATCTAAAGAGGTGCACATATTTTGTGTAACAGGGACAATAATTTACTGTTCATTGCAATTGCGATAGACACTACTCTGGTTACGATAAATGCTAATTGCACCATAATGGTCACTGGGAAGTGACTCAGTAGTTGAGTTGAAGTCCCAGACTAATTTAACTGTAACACTATCACACACTAACATATTATCCATCAATTTTTGTAACTCCTTCAACCAGGAGCCCTTCGTGCTAAAGCCTGTACCAGATGACATGGGATAGAAGCAAGGATGCACCTTAGACAGGTTGCCAATCCATTACAGAAAGACAAAAAGTCACAGCCTAACATGCATATCTTTGGACTGAAGACCCACCTGGAACCATATCACTATAGCTGTTTTCACAATGTCCAGGTCTTGTTCGCATGTAGCTCACATCAGGGCATAATTTGCATCAGATGCAGTCACAAGGTTAATTTATACATATGTGCTGAATCTGTGTAGAGCCTCTGCAAATGGCTGATGCCATTGCCAGCATTCATACTTGTGCTGGTGTGCCTTTGGCTTCGTTGATGCATGGGTGTAGTTACATTTGTAGGAAAGGTGCAGGTTTGAGGGTACCTGTGGTGTCGATTCAAGGCAGGATCATGAATCCACTGTCACTTCTGAAGTATTGTCTTTGGTGTAGGTGAGGTGGAAGGTGGAACACATGACGAGCCCTTCCTAACTGTGAATGCACCAAACTACTACCTGTGCTAACATCAACAGGGCTCAAATTGAAGCAATTGAACATTAGGTGAACTTTGGAGTCGTGAGCTTTCAATTACAACCCCCATTCGAAAAAGGTTTCAAAGCTCTGTAAAATATAATTAAATGCAATTATTTGCAAATCTTATAAACCAATATTTTATTTACCAAAGAACATAGAAAACATAGCAAATGCTGAAAGGGGGATATTTTACTATGTCATTGAAAATACTAGCTTGAATTTGGTAGCAGCAGCACATTTCAAAAAAGTTGGGACAAAAGGAAAAAAGCTGGAAAGAAAGTGGAACAGAAAAGAAACAGCTGGAGGAACATGTTGCAGCTAATTGAGGTAATTGGCAACAGGCCAGTAATGTGATTGGGTATAAAAAGAGCACCTTTGAGAGGCATAGTCTCTCAAAAGTAAAGAAGTAAAAATGAGCAGAGGTTTCACAATCTGCAAGAAACTGCATCTACAAATTGTTGAACAATTTCAAAGAATTTGAATATTACATGATCTGCAGCGCATAATATCATCAAAAAATTCTGAGAATCTGGAGGCATCTCTGTGTGCAAGAGACACGGCCGAAAACCAATATTGGATGCTGGTGATCTTCGGGCCCTCAAGTGGCACTGCATTGCAAACAGGCATAATTCTGTCATGAAAATCACTGCATGGGCTCAGCAACATTTCCAGAAATTACTGTTTGTGAACACAGTTCACTATGCCATACATAAATGCAGGTTAAAGCTCTATCATGCAAAGAGGAAGCCATATGTGAACATGATCCAGAAATCTGCCTTCTCTGGACCAAGCTCACCTGCACAACCTGCACATCTGGAAAGGCATCATCAATGCTGAAAGGTATATACAGGTTACAGAACAATATATGCTCCCGTTGCGTATTTCAGCATGACTATGCTAAACTGCATACTGCAGTCATTACAACAGCATGGCTTCCATAGTAGAAGAGTCTGGCTTCTAGGCTGGCTTGCCTGCAGTCCAGACCTTTCACCAATTAAAAAAATTTGGCACATCATGAAATTCAAAATATGACAAAAAAAGACCCAGCACTGTTGAGCAACTGGATTCCTACATCAGACAAGAATGGGACAACATTACTGTCCCAAAGGTCCAGCAGCTGGTCTCCTCAGTTCCCAGATGTTTACAGACCGTTGTTAAAAGAAGATGGAATGCTACACAGCCTTGTCTAAACATTTTGAGATATGTTGCTGCCATCAAATTCGAGATGAGCTGGTATTTTTCATGAAAGTGGTAAATGCCTCTCTCTCACAACATTTGATAAGTTTTCTATGTTCTTTTGTGACTAAAATATTGGTTTATGATTTTTGAAAATCATTGCATTGTGTTTTTATTTGCATTTTATGAAATGCCCCAACCTTTTTGGAATGGGGGTTATACATTCACACATGCAATGCCTTCAAGTAATATGTTGAAAAGTTCTGTGTTACAGCCTGCTAGACTAATTTGCATGTCTGTGACAGGAACTTTAAAAAAACAAAACAAAAAACGCCTCATTGTGCAGTGCATTTTCTTTAATATCTGCTTGTCTTTCTCTTTCCTGATGTGACATTGCCACAAATAACCTAAAAATCCTAGGAGACACTGAACAAATCCTACATCAGCTCAAACGGACTATCCAGTGGAAGAAAAATCAATACTTACATAGTTACAACATCTAAGTTGGAGGCCTTGATGCAATTTTGCTGTGATCCAGTAAGGGGTGTACTTGCAGTTCCAGTCTAAATGCAAGTATAGATCTTGAACTTGAAAAATAAAGATGATTGATTATTTTTTTCCATTGTGGGTCTTGACATAAAGTGCTTCACGATGATAGTAAGCTGGATCATCCAAGAGTCCATTATAGAAATAGTAAAAACCTATATGTACCTCTGTCTAGGCAGCATTTTATCAGTGCAGTGATTATATACTGTATAAATATGCTGAAATACAGCTTAAAGCTTTGGCAAACAGTCTCTGATGTTTTTCTTTCTTTCTCTTTCATGTGCTGGCTCCTCTTTTGTCCTGCCAACGCCCTTCCAGGTAAGACCACACCTCTTACTTTAATGTCACTCACTCATAATGGCTATGGTCTTTTTTTTTTTACCAAAACACATCTGCTAACCCCCACTCAGCCCCATCATACCTCAAAGACCTGATCCGTAGAAACAGAAGGTTTTTTTTTTGAACAAATGTGCATGTGCACCTCATATCAGGTTTCTGTCAAGTAATTAGTAATCGCTTGTAATTAGTTGTTGTATAAATGGCCAAGAGCATTTTTTCCACCTATTTCATACCCATCTCGTGCATCTCTCTGCTCCAGTTAGCTCACTGCCGTTTTCCATGTAGTCATCAGCTCCTTTGAAGGTGACCTGGTTTGAATGCAAAATGATCCAATGCATGAATTTTACTTGGAAAACATGGAATTTCTTGAATCATTTATGGTGAAAGAACACTTTTAAAATGGATGTTTTAGTTTTTCAAGAGTGGTTGCCCGATGAGAATTTACTGTCGTGTTCTGACTGTTATGTGTGAGCTCGCTACTCTTCAAAACTGCTTTTAGGCTGGGCTCTGTGCTGATCACAAAATCAGACAAAAACATAAAAAAGAGGAGTGAGGAGCTCTATACAGCTTAAGTAAGGGAGATAACGGGCAAGTGAGAGCCCCATTCCAGCAGCCCAGCACCTGAACTGTCTGCCCTTTTGTTTTGGGCTCACTGTGCATAAAGAGTGCAGATCTTGAGCCGACTGGATGGGCCATCAAACGTGAAGGGGGTTTCGCCTTTGTGCTCTGATGGAACCTTGCCCACCACTGATGATGACACGATGAAGAAACAACAGGAGTTTGTCAGGGGATTTGGTGCTGTTAGCAGGGAAGGTCCCAGAAGGATGTCTTTTGTCATGCATATTAAAAGAGCTCTTCAGTCAAAACAAGGCCTCCTAGTCTGTCATTAAAGCTCCCAGATGACGGACTTGTCCTTTCATGTGTTCCCCACTCAGGGCCCTTCCCTTCCTGTTAAAGCACTCCCAGTCAAACCCCCCCTCCTTTTAGCTCCAGCAGCTCCACCAACAAGGCTTTAAAAATCTAAAGACATGTTTGAAGCAGTGGTAAAATACAAAAAATGTGCACCGTGAACAAAGTGTACAGCTGCAAGAGGGTCGAGAGAATCCGATACAATGGAAGGCCGGCTTTAGCAATGTCAGCATATGTATATCACACACAGTGGCCCTTGTTTTTTTCACCCTCTGAGGTAAGGATGTTTCCAAAAGTCTCCTTTCATGGACTTAGAGGCCCTGTGTGGATGGGAGCCAAAAAAAATTGCTGAAAACATTGCATAACACCTCTGTCTGTTTCGCAGTTGACTTGAAAGATTTGTGCTCTGTGATTGAGAAGGCAGTGCTGATGCTAGCTAGCATTAGCATTTAAGTACCTTATGGGGTGCTGTAGCATTACTGAGAAACAGTGGAGGCTTTGTGCATCGTAATAGGATTTTAATACCTTTTTTTGTAGCTCTGAGAAGCTTTTTGCTGATTAAATTCCATACCGGCCTTATGAATTGGACTTGCTTTTAGGAATAAACCCACCTAAAAATCCTAAGAAGCAGAAAACCTGCATTGAAGGTCATTGTGTGGCTTTGATGTGCCGCACAACCCTGTCATTGTCACATTGGCTTATTGATTGATTGATGGAGTTTTATGTAAGGACAGGTTTGTAAAGGCAACAAACGATGTTTGCTGTAACACACAAGACTCTTCTCCTTGTTTGGTGTGGGATTTCTTCAGCCCTTTCAGTGGAAGTGGCCACTACAATGGCCACATCATGCTGCTCTGAGTGGGACAAAACACCTGTCAGGAGTGGTCACGCCTCGTCAAGGGGCTTGTTAAAGTGGGAGGTCCTCTTGTCAATCAGTACAGAACCCACATCTTTTCCTTCATGCTAAGGTTTTGAGGAGGAAGCTTTTAAAATAGCATCTCTGGTGTCCCCTGTAGCGTAGTGGTTTATACATTTGCCTTCTAAGTGAAAGGCCTTTGGTTTGATTCCAGGTGGGGACACATGCCCCTCTCACCATTGGAGGGTTGTGTCAGGAAGGGGATCTGGTGTAAAACCTCTGCCAAATTACTGATGCAGATTAATCTGCTGTGGTGACCCCTTGGGGAAAATACAAGGGAGCAGCTGAAGGTAAATTTTTTTAGAATAGCATCTCCAAGTTTTGCTAGTGTCTTCTTCTTGTAAGTGTGCCTTGTTTGCTCTGAATGTGATGCGTACATGGACATGTTTGTGTGTCTGTGTGTGACAGAGTGCTTGTGTATAGCCACCATGCCCCTCTGAGATGAAATGGGAGTAGTGTGGGTGTTTGTGTGTGTGAATAGGCTGGAATGTAGATTTCATATCCTCCAAGATAATGAGATTAAAGACATACCATCTGAAGAGGAATTCCAGTGATTCTTCTTCCAGGCTCAGACCTTTGGTGAACTGATGCAGGAGAGGTCTAAATCCTCTTCCCCACTAACACTTTATATGCTACAGTTTCTGTTAATTTTCTAGAAAGAAATGCAGCCATGTAAATAGATAGATGATTTAATCACAAACTAGTCACACAGCAAACCACACTCTTTCCTTAAGCTTTTTTCTTAGATTTACTTTTCAGAAGTAAGTTGTAACATTTTTGAAAGACAGAACACACAGACAAAATGAAGCCACCTCGCTAAAAGGGGCAGATCAGAAAATGAATAGATGCAGTGTTAGTGAAGGCATCGGCTGAGAAAAAAGGTTGTTTGCTTTGGAGGAATTTGTGATATAATTAGGTACTCATTCACTAAGTGGAAACAGTGCTCGCTTGATATACGTTATTAATTCCAGTTAATTGTTTGTATCCCTGAAGAGGCTTTTAGTCAGGGATGAGCAATTAGTCAGTGCAAGGCTTATCAGCCAAACATGCATAAAAATAAATTTTTACCTAAACTAGAGATTTTTTAAGCATATTTAAAATTTTTGGTTGTCTTTAAGGTAAAACCTGAAAAAAATCATAATTACTGTATAATGATCAGGGTTTCCCTCGCAAAATAAGTAAATGACCCTGAGGTGAAGGAAAAGTGGGGCAGGAGATTGACAGATGGATTGGTGTGGCATCTGCAGCAGTACCAATGCTGTATAGGTCTGTTGTGGTGAAGAGAGAGCCGAGTACGAAAGCGAGCCTGCCGGTTTACGTTTCTACCCTCATTCATGGCCATAAGCTCTGGGTAGTGACAGAAAGAGTGACATCACGGAGATAAGCCGTGCAAATGGGTCCCCTCTGAAAGGTGTCTGGCCTCCACTTTAGAGATAGGGTGAGGACATTCCAGGGTCTGCCCTGATGCCTCCTTGGTGAGGTGTTTTGGGCATGTCCTACTGGGACGAAACCTCAGGGCAGACCCTGGACACACTGGAGAGATTAGATTTCTCGACTGGCTTGAAATTACCTCGACATCCCCGCAGAGGAGCTGGAGTAGGAGGAAGCACAGCAGGGCGTTTCTTTTTTTTTTGCCAATATGTTTATTGTCTCCCTCAAAACTATTTCACAAACACAGCAGGGCGTTTCTACTTTGACTGCTGCCCCTGCAACCTGGATGGTGGATGGTAATAATGAGTGTGCTATCACAGAACATCATTCCCATTAAATTAATGCATCTTTGGCTGCTCTCTTGCATTTCCCCAAGAGTTTGGCACTGCAGATAAATCTGGATCAGTAATTTGACACAAGTTTTATACCGGATGCCCTTCATGACACAACTCTCCCACAAGGGGCTTGTGTCCTCACCTGGAATCAAACCAGGGATTTTTCACTTCAAAGGTCAATGTGTAAACCACTATACTATGGAGACAAAACAGAACATCCTTCCTATTATTAGTACCAAAATAAATACATTTAATCTTTGCAGGAAAAAAACTAGAGCTTAATTAACTAGCGTACCCTTTAGGTCTTTTGTGGTGCTTTACATTTTAGCAGAATCCGTTTCTTTTTTAACTTGATCATATTTGCATGCATCTTGCAATTTAAATAAAAACAAACTGATCACCATATGAGAACAGAAACATTAACATTTGGGACTTCTGATCAAAAAAAAATTTGAAAGATGGTTGTAAAAGTAAGTGGTGAAATAATTTTTTTTCATCGAAACCTCATATAAATTAGCTTTTCCTATCCCACTTGCCCTATCTCTGTTTCCCACCATGTGGCCCCCACTTCTGTGGAATGCTAAGAGCATATATTGATAGTTCAATATATCTCCTTTCCCTTTTAAGCAGTTCTTTCTAACACATGAAATCATGACAACATCGTTGCTGTTAGGCGCTACTGAATTTTGAAGTGACGCTCTTTTGGAGACTGTATGTGTTTTCATGTGTTAATCCCTGCATGAAATCATACCAGCAGCATGGCTGCCCATGTTTTTGTGTGCATGCATGTGTGTAAAATGCTGCATGCCTCGGTACCAGCAGAGTACAGGGATCCCACACAGAGACAGGCACTAGGACACCCACCTGCTTTATGTGTGTGGGACTCCGTGTGAGATTTTGTGCGCAACTTGAGCCCCTCCACGTGACAGCTCTACTCCCATCCTGCCCATTCACCCATAATGACTGGTCCTCCTGAGGCACACTCATTCTCACACACTATTCCCAGCATGGGTGACTTCCGACATGGGACTTCACTGGCATTTTCCCCCAGCCTCTTCCGTGGTTCACAGCTAAACGAGAAAATGATGTACTGCACCGGCTTCAAAGTCGTGTCTGTGTGTGTGTGTGTGTGTATCACAGGAGGACAGAGAATGAAAGGCACACCTAAGAAAAGAGTTGAGATGTCAGGTAAGAGTAGACATGTATATAGAAAGGATTAGACAAGCCCATACATGTCTGAAGCTGATCCTGTGTTAGCCTGCACCTGCATTCCTCTCTGTCCCTTCTTCTATCTGTCTGATTGTGAGATCACACATGTGTATAAATGATACTTCTTTGGAGCAAGTGATTCTCATAGGCTGGATTTTCTCATGATGTGTTTGTGTCTAACTGCTCTCAACACAAAATGGGCTACTAATGTCATTTTAATGACGCTGTAATAGCCTAATAATGAGCAGCCAATAATCATCATTTGCCTAATGGGCATAACTTCACAGCTAATCACTTGGACATGGATTTGAATTTCTTTTTTCAGCGGCTCCACCAGCTTTTCTTCTCTGCTTTCCATCATCCACACTTGAGACAATTGTACATTTGTAATCCAGCAGTTATATTCATGGCTTTGTTTGAGAACTCTCCACGTCAATTTTTCTAGATTTGTTTGACCTCTCCATTCAGTTTTTGAACTGGCTGGCAGCATCTGTCTAATAAAATTGGCACTCCCCTGACTTAAACTGCTGTACCCATGGACTTTATGTAAAATATGCAAGTAGTCACCATGATTCCACTCACTGGTTTGTGAAATGAGTGTCAAATATTAGACATATATTTGCCTTGGCATCTTTGAATGTTTATTTTCCACAGTAGGGGGATGCTCGAAAGCTTTCCCATAAAATATTGTCTGACACTCTGAATGATTGGTTGAAAAAATCTTCGTACCACAAAATTTTGCAGTCATACAATCTGTTTTTCTCTCAGTGCCTGCCATTACTGTCAGCACGTAGTAAATGTACAGTTGTTGAGGTTCCCTGGTTGTGCTGAAATACTTAGTGGTAGTGGCGTGACATCTTGGAAAGAGACATTATGTTTTAGCTGGATGTTCAAGGTTTATATCTTCCTGTCAGCGAGCATACATCATGCAGAGATGTCCTTGAGGAGGACACCCATACTCCTCGATCAGGCACTGACCTCTTGCCTCTCTTGAGGGCTTCAGGAAAACAAATCTCCAAGATTTACACAATATTTATGTAGTATATTGTTCGTCTTTATGATTTTAGTCTTGGTTTCTTTTACATGCTGGCTGCTCCTCACTTTAACTTGTCTGTTTCACTTTTTGTGGATAGATGGATTGTAATTTTCGCACTGTCCCCCCCTGTGGATGCTTAGTATGAAACCTAATCCCTCAACTCTCAAAAATGGCTTAACCAGATGGCTTTGGCAGAGCTACCCTGCCCTGAATTCCAATTCTAATTCTCAAAGTCTGACAGCTCCAGTTTCACTTTGCTTTATATCTGCTCTCGAGTCAGTCTTCAGCATCGTCAGCATCGTGCTGACTACAACTCCACACAAAACACCAGCGGTGGTTACAATGGTGTTGTTGTCTGTGTTCTTTATTGTGGCTTGTCTGTAAAAAAGATCTCACCTTGTGAAAGACAATCTGTGGAGGGAGGTGTTTGTATGCGTGTGTGTTTGGAGCCTTTACTCTGTTTTCCTCATTCACTGTTTTTTCTGCCAAGTTACGTCATATTGGAAGAGTTTATTGCTGGCTGGAAGTTTGGTGCACAAACACAAGCAGGCAGATATACATTCATTTTTCCATGTGGACGTTGTCACGCTAGCCAAGCAGTTATATGCTTGTGTTCGTGTATGTGTGTATGGAGAGCAGGGCCCTAGCAGCATCACTTGCTCTTCCTGTGGGAACATAGGTGGCCATTGTTGGGTGCTCAGAGTGCCGGGCAGATGGGGGTGAGTTGCTGATGTAAAACTGGAAGGGAGCCCAAAAATACTGGGGCAAGGGGGCTCCCCAACCTGTGTGTGTCTCTGTGTTTGTGGGGTAATACCATCACCCAGATTATGTACACATGCATACACACAACCCACCTCCCTATACCTTCTGTTATTCCTAACTGAATTATCTGTGTGGAGCAGATTTTGTAGTGAAGCCCTCATTCCCATGCCAAAGGAAGCCAATCAGGCCCAATGAGTAAATTGAGGTGAAAGATTATGGGAAACGAAGTCAGTAGTCTCATGTGCTGCTGCTGCTACAAAAGGCTACAGGTGTGTTTTTATGTCAAGGGATTTGTTTCACCTCACAAAGTAACATACATCATTTAGGACTTAATCAGGATCAGAATATTCAAGATCGCAAATCTCACTTTGAAGTGGGACATCAGGGAGTGATTCTGTCTCTCTCTCTCTCGCACTCTCTCTCTCACACTCTCTTGCTTTTCAAACAGCTGGAAGTTTAGCCAGTATAGACAAGTGGATTTCTGCTTTTTCTGGGCCATCTGCCCTGACTGACTGTTGGGGAGCTAATAGAAGTTAAATAAGGCTGCGGTTTGTCTGCAGGCCTGCAAAATACTGCAGCCTGAGGGCAACAATGGGTTTTTAACGTGTCTCAGCACAGGCTTTAAAATATCCAGCTGGTACCAAATCAATGCTGATTCTTTAATCTTTAGAAGTTGCTGAAAATAGGTGGGCAGATCCATTGGATCATTTTTTTTTAATTATTCTGGGTTTCCACCTCCTTTTTTCATATTTATTCTGTGGGGTTATTTTCATAACAAATAATAAGGAAAAACAATCTGTATCAGAAAGTGACAAGAATCTGAGATGAAGAAGAGCAGGATATGACTTTCACCACAACACATGTTTTATCTTGAGAAAAACAGTTTGGTAATCACTGTTTTCTTCTTCTGAGGCTTTATTTGGGTCAGAAGAAACTTCCCTTGAGAGATAATTTCCAGGAATTTAGTGGGAAAGTAAACCCACATCTTTTATCTTTGCACTGCGGTAAGATGTCGTAGATGTTCGCTGTTAACCGACACAAGTTAAAAAACGTAGGGCATTGAATGGAAGTGTAATTCAGACAGATTTGTAATTTCAGTCATTCTTTAAGCAGAACTTTCAAACTTTTTTTTGTTTAAACTTTCACTGAAATAATTGTCTGTTTTTGTGAATTGTTTTAAAAACATAATAAAAAACAGTAATATTTTGGCAATTGAGGCATAAAAAATACTGTAAAACAACAGAAATATAACCAACCTATACAAATACAGAATTGTCTCATAAAATACAGTTTGTAGCATTAAATTTGCATTAGATCTTTTGTATTTTGAGGGATTAATATTACATAAAATAAATTTACATATCTGAAAACAAAGAAATGACCTATAAATATGGTCAAACACTGTTGTAATACAAATAAGTTGGGTTTTATTATGTAATTTTATGTTTTAAAAAATCATCCATCTTCTTCTGGTTATCCATTCAGGGTCACAGGTGCAGCTAACATGGGGCAAGAGGCAGGGTACACCCTGGACAGACTGCCAGTTTATTTCAGGGCTAATGCAGAGAGGCAGAAAACCAGTCACACCTTAAGCCAGTTCTGAATCACCATTTAAAACCTAACAAACACATCACTGGATTATGGGAGAACCCACACATGCAGGGGGAGAACGTCAAAGCTCCATGCAGGAGGGCCCCAGCTGGCTTGTGGATTCAAACCCAGGACTTTCTTAAACAGCGGTGTTAACCACTGTGCCACTGTGCTACCCATGTAAAACAAACCAAAATCCAACAAAAAAGTCTTTTATATTTAATAGATCTTTAAAATTAAAAGTATGCCCACATATTAAATAATAACATTTAGGAACAAAGTTTGAACAAAATTGCTGACATTATCTTTTTTTGTTTGTTTTTTTAAGGAAAGAATATAAAATATAAAATAAAAGGTGGTAATACTGAAAATGTTAGTGGTGTCCTAAAATATAAACCATTCTTTTATTCTTTCAAAGAAAAAGTAACACGTAATCAGACTGTAGATGTTATACAAAAATTAAAAATACATTAATGTAACATTTTTGTTTTCAAATCCTGCATAATTACACATCGTATAAGTTAATTAACAAATCTATGGAAATCTGCTGAAGTTATACTTTACTGTGAATTTTCACTAATTTCTGATATGTATTTACAGTATTGAGCCTGATTTTAAAAGTGTGATGTAAGTATTACATATTTTAGAAATTATGTTAGATTTTTAATGTGAAAACCCCCCAGATGTTCTTAAAAATAATCTATTTTAAACATTTTTTATGATATTTCATGTTTTTAATTTTAATTTCAATAAGGAAAATTCTGTTAAATTTATTGTAAAAACTACTAAATGATATATTTGTGTTTTAAAGTGTAGTTAAAACATCATTTGATTCATTAATTGACAGAGACCATTTTCTGACCCTTTATTTACTATTTGTTGACATTTAGTTGATGAATCAAAACATGTATTGGGCACATTATCCACTGATGAAAATGATGACTGGTTGACCTGCAGTTATTAGAGGAATTATCTCAAGGACACCTAGA
Organism: Etroplus canarensis; assembly: GCA_015106775.1. Lineage (NCBI taxonomy): Eukaryota > Metazoa > Chordata > Actinopteri > Cichliformes > Cichlidae > Etroplus > Etroplus canarensis. Next base: position 92,976 of record VUQH01082017.1, on the reverse strand, counting down.
AGCTAATCAGTCTTTGAATCTTTAGCACCACTCACAGTTGCTAAGCTCACCCTCGTATACATGGTCTCCACGCTGTCAGTCCCAATGGATATATGCAACTAGATCAAATGTTGCCTGCCTGCACACCTGCTCCTGCACTTGATGATTGTGTCAGGGGATGGACCAAACACTCACACAAGCAGCTACATGAATTCTTTCACACCCCCGTACTCTTTCCAACCCTCAGGCATGGCTGTTGAGTACTGCATCAGAAGCTCAGTATATGAGGCAGCATGTTGATTACAGCATTTAATTAGTGGTTCGTGACATGACTGTTCTGTGACACTATTAAATCCACCCAGAGCCAATTAGAATGATTATACATCCTTCTCGTTGTCCATTATACACGATGCTGGCCATGTTTGCTAATAGAGTGATATCATTTGGAATTTTAAAACCCAGAAAAGAGGGAGAACTTTATTTTATGAGCTGCAGCTTCCTTTTGAATGAGGAGAAAATACAATTTGATTTTGAGCTTGAGATTGAGAAAATGCCCGAAATGATCTTTAGACAGTTCTAATGTTTCATTGGTGAGAGAAAATATGAAATCATATTGAATATAACAGTATATTATTAAACTGCCTTAAAGAGTTTAATTTTATGATATTTGTTTTAATTAGTTTAGAATTTATTAAATCAACTCAATTACAGTTCAATTCTAGTTATTCTTCTTGCATGTTAAACAGCGCTTGTTTATGCTACTTGTTCAATATGTTCAGGAGATTTTAAGAAACTATCTACAGTATAAATCTACAAAACTTAAAACATTTTATTTTGAAAAGAGAGCTGCCATAAATGGTGGAATTCTGAAGCAGGATTTTCATGTTTATCTGAAGAAGTTGGATAAAAAGTTATAACCTTATAGGTATTTTTTCCTTCCAGTCTGTTTCATAATCATTTTCCGACCACATTTGGATGGGTTACTGTCACTGACACAGTACATGTGGAGATGATGATACAAAAAATATCTACAGTTAGCAAATCGGCTTTTTCTGGGCTTTTATTCACTGATGAAGGCACACTGTCTTCATCAGATGAAGACACACTGTCTTCATTAGTGGATGGCATTGATTTGAACTGACACGCTCCAGTTTTTGGCAGGTCTTCACAACTGCAAATCTTTTTCTAATGTTCTTTTAGGCACGTGTCCAGTTTCAGTAGCGATGCTCCTAATCATTAATCTGCTATTGAAAAACTGTTACCTCTCCGTCCGTCCATTTTCTTAAAAGCTTATCCAATTCAGGGGCTGGAGCCTATCCCAGCTGTCAGAGACAGGGTACACCCTGGATGCAAGTCTATTATAGGGCTAGCAGCACGAGACAGACGATCATTCACGCTCACATTTACACCTATGGCCAATTTAGAATCACCAGTTAACCTAATGTGCATTTCTTTGATCTGTGGAGGGAAGGCCACACAGAAGGACCAGCAAGTTCAAACCCGGAGGCGACAGTGCTCACCACTGTGCTACTTAAACTGTCTTTACTTTTCTTTAGAGATAAAATGATGGTTACAATAAAATAAGTAGACCTGGCATACATTCAGCCACAACTTTGAAAAATGATCAGAAATAAAACAGCCTCTAAACTTGATCCTTTGTTTTAAAGAAAAGGAAACTTTTTTCTGATTGCAAAACCCTCGAATAACAGTTTTCAAAAGCCAAAAATCACTTATTGTTTACATAGTGTTCACATTAGGGATGCTTAGACTTCACAGTATTAATGCTGCAACCACTCATACATGAGGGCAAACAAATGAATGTGTGAAAAAATATTCATAAGTCGTGTCACAGCCTCAGCAGTCCACAGTTGTCTTTAGCGTTATTATTTGAGTGTATTGCATGCAGGTTTCATCTTGGGGATCTGGTTTGTATGTTGTCCGAGCCATGCTCCGAGAGATTTGGAGGACACAGATTTCTTCTTATGGAACTTTGCAATTTAGATAGTTGGTTGGATGGATGAGCTGAGTCTGCTGATGTATAATCAAACAAATCAATCATCTGAAAGATAAACTGCTGCTGAAGGAAGGTTCCTTTTTTTCCTTCCCTTAATGCAGTCTGTTGACTCTGACTTTGTTTTAGAGGACATTGCTCAACCAGTGTCATGAAAGGTGTGTTGAGTCAGCAAAGTCTTGCCTTTGTGGGTGATACTTTCTGTTACACGTAATGACCTCCTCTTCAAAGGTGGCTATGAAGAGATTAGAGTGACACTGATATTAACCCTGACCTTAACCTTGTGATCATTTTATTAAATATTAAATGTGCAGTGTGTTAGGTCTCTTCACCCAGCAAATAGGTTTTTCCTTTAATTTTTGTTCTTTGTGGACTTTATCAGGAAGCAGTGAGTTTTCCTTGTCTTCTGCAGGGATTTATGATTAGATTGAAACTTCTAGAATGAAAAGAAGGGGAATAGAAAGGTAGAGATGAGCTTCTGCATTTGTATGCTGTGCAGGGTGGATCAGGAGCTTACCTTAGCCAACCAACACTCACAGGAAGGTTTCTCATCAGCTCACATTGTCAGCTAGAACACTTAAGACGATTGCTTCCCGGGTGACCTGAAATGTGTGGGAGGTTGAGATGAAAGGATGTGGAGTGAAAGAGGAAGGGGTGGAGAGAGGCAATAGGACAGGGAGGAAGTAGACAGTGGTGAGGACGAGGGAGAGTTGCAGGACATGGTGCTGATATCACAAGTGTGTCATGTCTTTTTCTTTCAACTTTTCTCAGATTTTCCACATAAGGTATAGTCAGATGGACCTATCAAAAACAAAATTAAAATAAGGGTCGGTATTGATATCGTTAAGGACTCTTAAACTGAATATAAACCAGACTAGAACAAAACATACTAAAAAGTAGATAGTATTTGGCATCTGGTTTTAGCAGGAATTAAACATGTCTGTTTAGGCTTCTCTGTCATTGTCCCATCTATGAAGGCCATCCTCAGGTGTCTCTTCACGTACATCCATGTATTACCAAGGTAGAATTACCCTGAGTGGGACTGCTTAATGAAGTTGCTTTCATTTTACTGAGGAACAAAGGTGGGTGCACTTCATTAACCTCTATGCTATGTACGATACACACACACAGACAAGGAGAGCAGAAAAGACGCAGGCTACACTGAGGGCGGAAGTAGCGAAAGCTCATGCCAGGCAAATGAAGATGGATGGCAACCTTTTCACAAGCTGCTTTATCTTGGCCCACACAAGACAAGAACTGCAGCTTTGTCTTCGTCCCATTCTATTTTTCCACTGGAGAATAAAGACGACGTCTAATGACTGAAGACCCTGATTTTTATGGATGTCACTGACAAGTCATTTGGGCCTCAGTTAAGGGTGTGGTTTATTCATTGAAACAGTAACTTCTATTAAACTTAAGTACAGTTCAAAAAAATGTCCAGTTTAATAAGCCCTTTACAGAATATTTTTATTCCCCCACCACAGAGGCTTTGTGTTTTTGTTGTCCATCCATCTGTTATAAATCTTGTTACCATTATGGGAGCTGACTTGTTTGCTGGATCTTTGCCAAACTTCTCCTGGTTCATACATATGATATTTAGAAGATCTGATAACATTTATGAGATTGTAGGTTCAAAGGCCAAGGTTACACAGAGTCATCAATTATATCCTCGTTACCATCATAGGAGCTTACTCGGTAGCTGGATCCTAGCCAGATTTTGTATACTCAATTACTAGGATGAGTAGAAGAACTGATGATATTTTAGAGGTAAAGGGTTCAAAGGTTAGGGTCTCAGGGGGGCATCACTACTGCCATAGGAGCTGACGTGACTCCTGGATTCTTGTCAGTGCATGCATAGTTAATCACCATAATGGGTAGAAGAGCTGATAACATTTTTGAGATTCTTGCGTCCGTCCATCCATCCATTACAAAATTTACCACTACAGGAGTTGACTTGTTTGCTGGATCTTTTCCAAACCTTGTATGGTTAATACCTGTGATGAGGAGAAGATCTGAAAACATTTACGAGATTGTGGGATCAAAGGTCAAGGTCACAGGGTCAGATTTAAGGTGGCGGCATACCAGCAAGTTCTAGGCATTTCATTCATGTTAATAATGTAGAGAGCTTCAAATGCTGCTTTTTGTTATAGAAGTCATGGTAAGTAGGTGTCAGTGCCTGTACTAATTTTTCTGAAAGGAAAGTAAAGTAGTCTCTTCTTGCTTGCAAATATTTTCACGTATTCACATTATAAGAATTTAAGTCTTTAACGAGGGAAGGTTGATGTAATTTTCAAGGAAGTATAACTTGTGAAAATAAATCAGAATCGTACAAAATATGTTGACATTGTTTAATTCTCTTTGCGGTTATTCTGTTAATATTTCTTTTCCTCAGAGTCTGAGTTTGAAAGTGTTGGATTCATCTAATACTCAAAACAAGCAAAGCAGCACACAACTCCTTAAATGTGAAAAGCTGGAATCCACTTTGCATAACTTAACATATTGCAAATTTGCTTGCATATTTAACACAAACCTGCCAGTCATGACAGGAGATCCACAGCTACTACCCTTTGGCTTTGTAGGACAGCGTGCTAAGTTGATTAAATGCCTTTCAAGATGCTTGCTTTCAGGTTTAGTTTGAGTTGGTGAAGAATTCTGAATGCTCACCCCCTTATGACCCTTTATCTTATCCTATGAAAGACTCCATTTTCCTTGTAGAGGCATGTCTTCAGTTTTGGGTGTGACAGCATTTCCTGCCCAAGATTTTTCAATACAAATCTTAAGTGAATTGTCAATAGGGCTCTTGATATACACCAACCTGATCCCTAATTAACCAGTGTTCTGATCTTGCAGTCCTCTCTGCCACTGGGCATACATGAAGCAAATTATGATATCCTTCATCTGTTGAGTGCCTGTGCCTGTCAGCGTTCAAGGACATTACGTTTCTCAATTACCGTCCTGTGCACATCCTCTGCCTGCTGGCTAATCACTTCAGACTGTGTTCATCATCAGTTCAGATGTCTCATCTCTCAAGATTGGATCAGATTTTTTGGGCTGAATGCTCTTGTCCTCTGTTAATGTGTGTTTTTGATAATTGCACCCCTGTAGAGCATCCTGAGTGGATTGTCGGATTGCTGATGGTCCCTCTCCCATTCTCGCTGTCTGATTCAACGAATCTCCTGCTCTGTGGATGAATTTAGTAGCTTGTTAGCTGGCCAAATTAAAAGCCATTTCCTTTAACAGCGAGAGCTTTAGAAGCCATTAACGGATCAGTCTATTTTACTAACGGGGGAAAGGCTGTGTTTCTAATTGAGTTGGAAATTATTTAAAGGGAAATGGCGGTGAAGGATGGGACACCATATACTTAAGTGGGTGGAGGGCAGAAGATTCTGTGATTTCATTGGCAGCAGCAGGATGCATGACTGGACTTTTTGCTTTATAGATGACAGCTAATTCTCATTACCCTGTGCCTTTTTGATTTTGACCAGGCAGACATTACCTGCTTCGTTATAATAAGGCTCATTTATGGTCCCGCATTCGTGTCAAATTTCATAGCTCTCTGCTTGTGAGGAGAGGAGGATAATAGGAATTTAACAAATGTGGAGGTTATGGAGAGGTACCTGCGTGCAGTCCTCCAACACGCCAACATCTAATTGCCCCTTAGTGGACACGCTACTGCTTACTGGTCTAAAGGTTGGTTAAACTGATGACAACAGCAGTGCTTGCCACAAAAATTAAAAAAAAAGGTCAAAGAAAAGAATGAAGAAGAACAGATGAGAATGGTAACATGATGGAAAGTGGCCTGAGAAGTGAGCTGGTAGGGACCCACAAGGTCAGATGTTAAACAGTGACTAAAGATATGAGCAAGATATGAGCAACGAGACTGTCCATTTGTGAATTGATCACAGATGGCACCACTCATTCTGACGGAGGAAAAAAAAAAATGTAACTGGGTTGCCAAATATTCTTTGGCAGCCATTAATATACCTGTCTGACTAGTGAACACCTCAAGATAATAACACAATAATGATATAATAAATGAGTAGAGCTTAATACGGTTAAAACTTCTAGTTACTATGTATTTACTCAGTGTTTATTTACACATTGTAGTTGACTGTTAAAGACTTATGTGTGCGCACATTTGCACATGGATGTATGCTGTATGGACAAAAGTATTGGGTCACCTACACATTACACCTACAATGGATTGTATGACATCCTATTCTAAATCATAGACATTAATGTTGAGTTGGTTCCCTCTTGCAGCTTTAGCAGCTTCCACTCTTCGGGGAAATCTTTTTACATGATTTTTGAGAGTGTCCGTGGACATTTTTGTCCATTCACCCGGAAGAGCATTTGTGAAGTCAGACACTGTTGATGGACAAGAGGGTCTGGCTTGCAGTCTATGAAAATCTATGGGGTTGAGGTCAGGAATTTGTGTGGGCCAGTCACGTTCTTCTACAATAAACTCATCTAACCATGCCTTTACAAACCTTACTATGTGCAATGGGGCAAAGTTATACAGGAACAGAAAAGGGCCTTCTCCCAACTGTTCGTTGGAACCATAGAATTGTCCAAAATGTCTTGGTACGCTAAGGCATTAAGATTTCCCTTTGCTCACACCAAGGGGCTCAGGCCAGCCCCAGAAAAAAACCCTATAGCATTATCCCTCTTCCACAAAACTTGATGACCCACTCCAGTTGGTAGGCAACCTTCTGGCATTTGCCAAATTCAGACTCATCCTTTGGGCTTCCAGTTAGAGGAGCGTTATTTGTGGCTATGCAAAACAAATTTTCACTGCTCCAGAGTCCAGTGGCAGTGTACTTTACACCATCCCATCCAACACTTGACATTACACTTGTAAATATAAGGTTTGCGTGCAGCTTCTCTTCCATAGAAATGCATGCCAAGAAGCTCCCAGTGCACAGTTCTTGTGCTGGTGTTAATGTCAGAGTGTTGGGAACTTTTAGGTGCTGTGCACCCCAACAGTTAGTGACCCCATTCTATAAGTGGTTTGTCACTTAACTTCACTTGGCTGAGTTGAAGTGGTCTCTAAGAGCTTCCACTTTGCAATAATACTACTTACAGTTGATAGTGGAATATCCAGGAGAGAAGAAATTTCATGAACTGACTTCTTGTAACTATGGCATCCTATTACAGCACTACACTCGAATTCAGAAAGCTCTTTAGAATGACCCATTCTTTCACAAATGTTTGTAAAGGCACATTGCATGGGTAGGTGTTTGATTTTATATACCTGTGGCATTAGGACTGAATGAAACACCTGAATTCAATGTTTAAGAGGTGATGCCGGATACTTTTGTCCATATAGCATATATGTGTGTGTAGGGAGGATAGGATTGTATATGAAACATAGAAATAATAAATCTTGCCATGTCTGAAAAGAAAGTGGAACATTACATTTTTAATATAATCTTGAAATTGGTGTGAAAAATGTATTCCAAGTAATGTCTTGCTTTTCACTTAGAGTTAATAATAACGTGGGTGAGAGTCAGCAGCACATTAAAATTCTGAATTACAGGTGGTGGGATAGTGGGATAGACACAGTATATTTAACATGTGTCAGTCTCCTCCAGCTTTTTGTGACCACTTTTTGTACACTAAACTTATAATTCAGGTGTTCTCAATTGCTCACTTTTATGTTTCACTAACAGCTGGTAGATAAAAACCAGTGACTTCCTGGTATCCCATAATGGCTAACTATCAACCAATGCCAACAGTGAATGCTGGGTTTAGCACTTTCATATTTAGTTTTAGCCTCATGTGGATGTGACCCGAGGCTCCAAGTGCACCCTGAAGTTGTACAGTCTAAAAGTCTGAGCAAAGGCAGTCATCTCAGACTACAGCTGGAATGTTAGGAACTTGGAGGCTGTCAGCTTCACAACGCCAAACAATGTCATCACTTGCAGACCTAGATGTAAATGGACCACAGAGGAGTAGCGGTAACACGGAACACCCTGTAACGTGGAGCATAAGTTTTCAGGTCTGTCTGTACAGACAAAAAATAACAAAAAGATTACTCTCCCTCCTTTACAAGGAGCTGAATTCATGTTATCTCCACGATGAGTTGTGAAAGGAGACAAGCTCTAAAGAGTGAAACGTTTTCATGTTCTGAGAACGTTTCAGTCGGGAATCTCCTTTAATCACATAATCTGCACTTTTAGATGAATAATCCCGAAGATAGAATGTATATAAAAGCCACTGCATCTAGAAAAGAAGACAAGGAAGATATAAGTGAACAAAACTAGCAAAATCCACCTCGTATAGCTGTGTCTGTTTATTGTCTTTGTGGCTTTTTAGTTGGTCCTGGCTGTCTATCTTGATGTCTGCTTGTGGGTGTTTAATCTCTCCCCTCACATTAAATTAATCAAGGCAGCCCAGGCCCACAGAGGAGCTGCAGATTTGCGTGGCGTGAAATTACGCTATTGTGAAAAGATTCTGCTTGAGCGAAAAGAAACCTTCTTTGCATTTCTATCTTCCCTTATATATAATCACAGTGCTGCATATGCAAATGACTCATTGCAAAAACGTATGTGGCCACTATGCACAGAGAAAACATGCTTACATGCTTGATTCTCTTATCCATCTCGCCTCCACCACTTGAACTAAAAAAATAACATCAAATGGTTCGGCATGAGGACAATGAGAGATGGCAAAACTCACTTGGTATGAGTTGATTAGCTCAACCCTCATTTCCCATTAGCTGAGGCAAAGCTACCACAATGAAAATAAACAATCCAAGCCTTGCTTATTCTTCTGGTTAGAAGTTGTTTGGCAAAGACCTTCAAGGCCACGCAAATTGGGGCGACATGAAGGATGTGCTGCATGAGGTAAACAAGTACCAAAGGGATCCTTCCCTCTTTTTTCTCCTTCTCTCTTCCCCTCCGGCCCATTTCTCAGCCTCTATTTATTCAAGTGGTGGAGGAAAGGAGGGGTTGGTGAAAGGGTTGTATACACCTCACAGCTGGAAACTGATAGACTTTTTACACCCACAGTGTCCCGCGTGTGAGAAAGTGCAGTCGTTGGTCCAAGTCCCTTAGAAATCCTCCCCCCTTCCCAGTTCTTGGCCCTGTTTGTGGCTGACCTAAAGGCTCTCATCGGTCCAAACTCTCATATGTTGTCTGAATCTCCAATACGCTCTTTTTCAATCAAAGATCTCAAAAGGCTGCTTTCATTCTCCCTGATTTCCACTATGAGTTTCAAGTTGAAGACAGGCTATGCTAGAAGTGGAGGTTTATCAGCACGTGGGAAGGTGGTTAAGATCTTGTGTTTTAGACAACAATGTCCCAGTGCACATTTACAGTTAGGATGCAGTTATTATGCATTAGAGAAAGGTGGATTGTTGCAGTTACAGACTGAATTACCACTTTTCTTTAAGTACAGAGCTTCTCTCTGCACTCTTCAGGCTTTGACCAATGTAAAAAAACAGTTGGAGGTATTTGAAAGTGTACAATAGAGCTAGAAAGGAGGAGGGAGGGATGACACATTTTTCTTCCTGTCTGTAAAATCCTTCCTTTTTTTGGGGTTGGGGGGATCTTTTTGAGAATGGACAGTATTGTTGGTGGAGGGGGGGGATCTCTTTTTGCAGTCAGTATACAGCTGAGTGACAACAAAGGGTTTCTTCCTCTGTGACAAACACACACACACAGGTGTTTACACAGGTCTTCCTGTGTATTCACTGGTATAATTTACAGCATTAAGAGAAAAACCTCTTACAGCGATTTTAGAGTAGAAGAAAAAACACAAACATAAAATCAAAGACAAGATACATTGGTAAAAATATATATAAAAAGGAAAGCTATAAAATAATAATCATAATAATAATAATAATAATAGCTTGATAATGAGATCTTTCTGGAAAAGCTGGAATATTTTCCAAAATGCAATAAAAATAAAAATGTGATGTTAATTCAGTTTAATCTTTCTTTAACCAACAAAGTACAAAGAAAAAATGTTCAACAGTTTTACGGACCAGCTTAATTGTATTTTGTAAATACCCACAAATTTAGAATTTGATGGTTGCAACTTACTCAGCAAAGTATAGAATATGTATCGAATGTACAGAATATTCATGTAACAGATTAAGAAGGCTAATTGGTGTCAGTAAAGGTACCATAATTCAATATAAAAATAGAAGTCATCAAAGGCTCAGTCTTTGCAAGCAAGGTTGGGTCATGGCTCACTTCTTTGTGCCAAAATTTGTGAGTCAGTCCAACAGGAGCATTTCTCAATGCAAGATTGCAGAGAATGGACCTTTAGTTAGTCCCTTGTATTTTCCCTAAAGGATCGCCACAGAGGATTAATCTGCGTTGGTAATTCGGCAGAGGTTTTACACCCTTTCTGACACAACCCTCCATGGTGGGAGGAGCTTGCATCTTCACCTGGAATCAAACTAGGGACCTTTTGCTTGCAAAGTGAATGTGTAAACCACTACACTATGGGGACTTTGAACATCTATAGTGCATAATATTGTGAAAAGATTTTGAGAATTTGGGGACATCTCGGTGTCCCATGGGCAAGAAGGGAAACCACTGTTTAATGTGCATGATCTACGAGTCTTAAGACGGCATTGCCAAAGACACCGTCATTCTACTGAGACAAATATGGCCACCTGGGCTCAGCAGTACTTTGGAAAACTATTGTCACTTAACATAGCCTGTCACTGCATCCAGAAATGTCATTTGAAATTGCATTACTCAAGGAAGAAGCCATACATCAACTCTTTACAGAAATGCTGTTGAGTTCTCTGGGCTAGAGTTAATCTCAGACAGACCGAAAGACTATGGAACCATGTGCTGTGGTCAGAGGAGTCCAGATTTAAGCTTGCTTTCAGAAAAGAGCAGGTGTTGCGTTATCTGTAACAAATGAAAATGCAAAAGATGCAAAAATCAATATCTGTGATGTATGAGAGTGTATCAGTGCCCACTGCATGGCTGAGTTGCATGTATATTAAGCTGCCATTGACTCTGAGGTGTACATTGGTGTCTCTTCCCGAGATATCTATGCTTATTTCAGCAGGACAATGCCAGACCACATTCTGGATGGGCTACAACAGTGTGGCTTCAAAGACAGAGAGTGTGTTTGCTTGACTGGCCTACTGCTAGTTCAGATCTCTCTCCTAATGAAAACCTACAGTGCATCATGAAGAAGAGAATCAGACAGTGGCAACCATGGACTACCAAGCAGCTGAAATGTTATATCAAGCAAGAATGGAAAAGATTTCTAATTGTAAAACTAAAATAATTAGTATCCTCATTTCCAAAATGATTAAAAAGTGACGAGTGGTTGGAGCATTTATATGCCTATGGGTCAGTTGGTTCCAGCATTGCATTACATGATGACAAAAATCTTATTCCTCTGGTTTTTGATTTCACCCTGAGCACCACCAGCAGTCCACTCCTCTTTGATGAAAAAGGTATCCCTGGGTTTATAAATAAGTAATAGAACTTTAAAATCAATTCTGTGGCTCACTGCTACTAGGAGAGACTAAAGAACTTGGTTGATGTGGGCTGTTCCTTTGGTTATAGTCTGAAGTCTTGCATCTAAATTTTTAATAAGTTGCAGGTACCTGGTGGGTTTTTAGGAAGTCCTCTTAGAATGCCATTGCAGTAAACAATTTAACTTGAGATAAGTGACTGACTCAGAAATGTGTTAGCTTTTTAAAAAAATAAACTCATCTATAATCTTGTGTAAAAGGGATACATTTCAGATAGGTCTGGAAGTTATAAAGGATTAAGGGTTTAAGAACTGCAGGTTTTAAGGACAAATGAAAGGTGCCAGACAGACTAGGCTATGGGCAAGGTAAAAGAAATAAGTAAAAGAAGTGCTACTGGTGTCCCTCAAACCACATCGAAGGGCATAAAGATTATTACCAGAAGTTAGCATAAAAAAATCTACGTTTAGGTACTTAAGGTGGATGTGAACAAGTAACGAAAGGCCTTTCCTTCAGTGAGTTTTAGAAATTGAAAAAAGACACCAACGGTGTATCAGCTTACACGTTCTTTAGGGTGTAGTGGGCAAGTGGGAGAGCTTAGATGCGGCACTGTTTCGAGTAAGGTATCATTATCGGTGAACTGGTATAGTTGTTTTATTGTGAGTTTTGATAAGAGTCAAGCTGACTGAGTATTGTGCAGTCTTGTCTATTTGGCTTACAAGAAGTTGTATATAAATGCACAGTGTTTTTGGAGTTATTCAGTACAAGATCCACAGAATCAGATGTTGTACTTGAAGAGGCTTGTCAAAAGAGAACAACAATATAGTCATTTCCTTTTGTAATGCTTTGTGATGCTGAAATATTGAGACATTTTTATGGCTCTGTATGTATTCATTCACCTCTTGAAACCTTACTCCTGGAAAAAAAAAACTTTCATTACAGAGAACAAGCTGTTTTCTGTGTGAGAGCGCCGTTTGAAGTGCCATTGACATGCTGTGTCTGCCTGTATAATGTGAGTGTGGGTGGCAGTATGCGAAAAGCTATTCAAAAGTCCAGCGGGTCCATCTGCCGGGTTTCAGACCCTGCTCACACACATGCACACACACACCACCTTTCGCCTCTAAAGCCGCACCTCTTCAGTCTAAATAAATCTGTCATCCTGTCTACCTTTCATTATGTTTTCTGTATCTTTAGGTTTGGAACATATCTTAAAATAATTCATTTAAGGACTAAGCACTGTTTCTCCCAACACAAACATGTATATTTTATAGAAACACCTTTTGAGCTGCTGTGGTGAGTGAGAGGAAACCTTATGATAAAGAGGTTGAGCATAATAGGCAGTTTGACATGTATAAAATACCCTACCCTGAGCTACTGCTATACATGAATTCTTGCTCAGTTTCTTTTAAAATAGCATGAAATATTTGTCATGCTCAAACTGAATTCCCTATGTTGGCTCATGGGGTTTGGAGCATTGAACGTTTATGAGTTAAATGAAGAATTAAAAAAAAGAAAGAAATTTGAATAATGGGACTTTGTAAATTTTTGACCTTGGGTGGTTCCAATGAGCATTTCTGTGTGTGCATTCGTGCGTGCTAATTTTGGTACCAGGCACTAAAAATGGCACATACTGCCATTCTTATTTGATCGTCCATGCATGTGTGTGTGTGTCTGTGTGTGTGTTAAAGGAAGTCCTGTGACCGGCTATATCCCTCAGTCTCTCCCTTTGAATCTCCCTGACATGAATCACTTAGAACTAACACACTTTGAGCTAAATGAACTCCCCCTCTCACTCACCCTTAATCACATTAGCCTAAGTGATATGGGAATGCCAGGCCAGACACACACTCCCCCCCTTCTTCTCTGTCTTTCAACCCAAATAAATAGCCACTCCTCCAAACCTTTAAGTTGCCCTAAGCTCCATCTTTGGATAATAGACCGTTTGCTCCCACAAAGACCCCAGTTTGGAATAATGAGGATGAAGACTAGAGTAGAGAAAATCAGGATAAGAGAAACGCAACAGGGCGGAACAGAGGAGGAGAGCTGACACTTTCCTAATACCAGCCCCAGGACAAAACCCATCAAAACACCTGTTTTGTCTGCTAGGGCTTTTTGTAGTTATTGGGGCAGTGGTTAAATAATCTTTAATGAAATAGCTTCATGCATGGACAGTGGCCTGGATGGTGTCTGCTTTAGCCGTTAAAGAAAGTGGTGAGATGCTCTGTAGGCTATTGTTATCAGTTAGAGTAGGACATTTCCCTTACTCACAATTAGTTTTTAGGTTTAAAATTTAGATCTGACCCTAAGCATAAAAATAGAATATCGCCTTGTGTGACATGTGTCATGTCTGATGAGTGTGTTACAGTATAACATCAAAAAGATTCCAAATCTTATTTTGATATAGAGCAGCAACAGGCAAGCAACCACAGAAAGTGCTTTAAGTACTGCGACAGGAGCAAATGCCAAGGCTTTAAAAGTTAAGCTATCACTAAAGTTTTTCCAGTTTGCTGGTCTGGAGCATTCAGGTGTGTGTTAACACAATGCCACGATCTTACCAGAAATGGACATCCTGGCAAATTCACCCCAAGATCAGACTGTGCAATGCTCAGAGAACATGCAAAAAACCCAAACTGTACAAGTCTCAGTTTGCATATTAAAGGTTAAAAAGACCTAACAAGTAAGGTTGCCAGGAGAAAGCATCTTTTCTCTAAAAAAAAGAACATGACAGGATGGTTTAAATTTACAAAGATGCATCTGACACGCCACAAGATTTCTGGAACAGACTGGTGTCCATTGTACAGGTGAGACATAAGCGGTGCTGTTTGGCCATAATCCACATTCAGTGAAAACCAGCCACAGTATATCAGCACAAACACAGCATACCATCTGTCAAACACGGTGGTGGAGGGATGATGATTTTAGCTTGTTTCGCTTCCACATCACCTTGCAGTTATTGAGTCGAACTCCTCTGTGTGCTAAAATATTCTAGAGTTAGAAGTTGGGCCATTTCTCTAATAGCTAAAGCTTGACTCATATTGGGTCATGCAATAGAACAGTGATCCCAATTACACCAGCAGATCAAAAATAGAACAACTTTTTAAAAAAAAGGTGGTGCCATGACCCAGTCGAAGGCCAGACCATAGCCTGAGTGAAATGCTGTGGTAGTACCTTAAGAGAGCTGTGCGTAAACAAATGCCTGCAGACCTCAATGAACTGAAGCAACATTGTAAACAGGAGTGCGTCAAATTCAACCAAAATGATGTGAGAGACTGATGAAGTCATACAGAGAGGGATTACTTCAAGTTATTGCTGCTAAAGCTGGTTCTACAAGCTACTGAGTCATGGGGGGGTACTTAGTTTTCACAGGACTGCATAGAGTCTCATCAAAAGGTTTGTTTGCACATGGATGTATCTACTAATAAACCAAAAAATTAATCTTAGCTAAGCTAATTAATCTAATGCTGTAAATACATCATATTTCCTACATCTGTTTCTCTAAAAGAGGCTGTGACAGTGCAAAAATGTAATGTGCTTGTAATAAACTGCACTAGTTTTAGAAAATCACTCAGAACAACAGAATTTCTTCATCAAGAAGTACTGATTATGCTTTCGCCGTCGTTGACGTACTTAATTTCCGAACGTAGCCTTGCCAGTTTTTGTACCTCCACCTGTTCCAAAATTTAATGCTACATGGGAATGTTTCTCCTTCATGTTTCTTTGTGTTAGCACAAAGGTCATGACCCATAAACAGTGTCAATTTGTCAGCATTTCCTGGAAGAGATCATCTGATGTCTGATGCCAACATGTAGCTCAGACATGGACAGAATATCTCTGTGAGTGCCTGGCTGGTAATCGATGGAGGGAGCTGTGGTGTCTGTGTTTTCCCCCGGTTATTTCCCCAGTCACAGTTTCAGCCTTGCTCAGCCCATCTTTTATGGATGAACCTCGCATACACCTTGTCAGCATTGCTCACCTTCAGTCTGCATCAGCTGGGCAAACAGCAGATTGATATTTTTGTGTGAGCCCATTTGTGTGCGATGGAGGAGGTGAGCAAGAGCTGTGATTGTGCAGGTCTGTGGTGATTCTCACTTGTGTAAAGTAGGTTTTTTTCAGGTATTCTCTTCTTGGTTGGCCGTGGCTCTTTGGTCCTTCTATAAGGACCAAAACTTTGCGCAGTTCTGTCACCCTGCTTTGTTCAACTTCAGCAGTATTCAACGTACATGGAGGATGGAAGTGATTGATATTAAAATCTTTTTGGTAGCTGTTTTCACATTTTAAAAATGCATATTTGCATGTATATTTTTGCCATAAACAGTGGTTATTACTTGACTCATCTTCATATTCATTAATCAGTTTCCTAACACTAATCCACTCTAGGCTTATTCTTCTGAAAAAATTATGGGGCTTTGTATGTTTAATTAGCAATCTGATCACTCATTGCATTTTTCCTTCTTTTTTTTCTCTTTGCCTACTGAAGCTCACAAATATATGATTGCAGGTAAGTGCTTGCTTTTACTAGACTCTTCTTTGTTGCTTCTTTATTTAGCACCCAGGTGCTTAATCTTCACATGTCCTGTGAGGGGAATAAAACAGTATACATCATTTGAAATTTGCTTTCTGCTATATAGTTGGATAAATGGTTTGCCAATCAATAGGAGGACACTACACAGACGTACCATTGAAGTGCACTCCTAGGAATTCTGAGTGCATTTGGGGCCTCCATCGCTGGGATAGGCACCAGGAACACCTATCAATTAATAGCATGAACTAGAAATTTGCATTAGTGTTTGCTCCTGATTTAATATGACAAGGATTTGTTAAGTATGTGCTGTGATTGTGTTCACATTTTGCACGGATGGATAAATATCCCTGCAATTTGCTGTTCTTTGCCTGATATTCATACTTGCTGACAAATTAAAGGGTCATAGCCTTTCATTTCATGCATGTTATATATTTATATGTAATTTGGTGTGGTATAGGGCTGTTGTGCTAGATGGCCACTATTGTGTCAAGCTGCCTGTAAATATGTGACAAGCTGTAACTCTTGTGCTTTCCCTACTATGACAAGCCAGTCATTTTGGCTTGTCACTGGAGGAAAATAGCGTTTGAGCTTAAAAATGTGCCTTGGGATGCAAGTAAAACAGCCAGTTATGCGGCCAGTGTACACAATTGGACTGGTTATAAAAGGCAGGGAATTTAAATACGCATAATGTAGCAGCGTACCTCTGGCAGCAACAGCAACATTTAGCTGTAATTTCCACATGTGTAAAAAATGGCAGTGCATGGATTTGTGTTGTATCAACCCTCAAGTGAAGTTTCAGGCTTTCACAAGATTATATAGCAAGGACAAAGATAGGAGTGAGGTCAAAGGTCATCCATAGTGGGGTTATGAATGCTCTAGTGCTTGCAACAATCTGTGACCTGCTTAACACTGGCTTCCTTGGGGATCTCATTAACTGCTATGCAAGCAGCCCAAGAAAGCTGCTGCATACAAGCACTTGTGAGAGCTGAGATTGAAACTTGTATTCCTTACACCCAAAAGATATTGAACTACATAATTTTAACAAGAGTGAAAGTTTCCTTTCTGTGGTCTTTTGGCATGGACATTTTTGTCCTAATACGCCCTTCTGTTTGATGCTGTTACAGTCTAATTAAACTCTGCTGGAGAAAGTAATACGATGTTACTAGGTACATGTCTGCTTGAACTACCTATATGGACAAAAGTATAGGGACGCCCCCCTTTTGCATCTATGACTTTTACTCTTCTGAGAAGGCTTTCTACAAGATTTTGGAGAGTGTCTGTGGGAATTTTTTGCCCCTTCATCCAGAAGAGCATTTGTGAGGTCAGACACTGATGTTGGATGAGAGGGCCTGGCTCGCAATCTCCCTTTTAGTTCATCCCAGAGATGTTTGATTGGGATGAGGTCAGGGCTGTGTGCAGGCCAGTTAAGTTCCTTCACATCAGACTCATCCAACCATGCCTTTATGAAGCTTGCCTTGTGCACGGGAGCACAGTCATACTAGAACAGAGAAAGACCTTCTCCAAACTGTTCCCCACAATATTAGAAGTATAGAATTACTCTAAATCTCTTGGTAAGCTGAGGAATTAAGATTAACCTTCACTGGAACTACAGTGCCCAGACCAACCCCATAGCAATATTCCTCATCCACCAAATTTTACAATAGGCAAAATGCAGATAGACAGGTAACATTCTCCTAGCATTTGCCAAACACATTCTCATCCATCAGACCACCAGATAGAGATATGTGATTTGTCAGGCCACAGAGTGCTCCAAAGTCCAGTGGCAGCATGCTTTACACCACTCCTTCCAGCACTTGCCATTGTGTTTTGTGATGAAGGGCTTGCATGCTGGACCTTGGCTAGAGAATCTGGGATGAAGCTCACAGTGTGCAGTTTTTGTGCTGATGTTAGAGTCAGCTGAGTGTTGGCGACTTTTAGACACTTGGCAGCCCCGACTCTGCAACCTTATGTGGTCTGCCATTTCTTGGCTGAGGTGGTGTGGTTCCTAAACCTTTCCCCTTTGCAAAAACTCCACTTACAGTTTGTGGAATATTTGGGAGGGAACAAATTTCAGGAAGTGACTTGTTGCGATGGTGATATTCTATTATAATACCATGCTTGAATTCAGTGAGCTCTTTAGAAGACCCATTCTTTTACAAATGTTTGTAAAGGCAGACTTCATGGCTAGGTACTTTATTTTAATCACCTGTGGAAACACCTGAATTCAATGATTAAGAGGTGTAGTTCAGTACTTTTGTCCATATAGTTTAGGTGACACTGGAAGTGTGGGAAGTCTTCTAATTTCAAAAAGGAATCTGTTTGTATGGAAGACAATCAGAAAATCGTACATCTTCAATACAGTATAATGTTAATTTTATAAATTATGGCCCCATGTGGAGTAAGATGATAGATGGGTATGCTGTACAATGTAGCTGGCCTGTGATTAACAAGTCTCTACAGTAATGGGATGCAGTCCCTCAATTTCAAAGTTAGATCCACTTCCCCATTTCTTAGTGCTTCGCTGTACTAAATGACACTTTGTGGGTTGTTCAAGGTATTTCGTAGATACTTTTGCTTTAAGCCTTTTTTTCACTGACCAAAATTGGCATCCTATTATTTTGACGGTGAATACCAACGCAGTCATGCCAACCAATCTAGTGTTACCTGATATGCTCCACCCTCTTGACTAAACTTGGTAATGTCTGATTTCAAAAGACCAAAAGATGTCATTTTCAGTTGGTGTCGGCGTGGTATGTAGTTCTGGCAGAATGACTTCAAGTTCCCATCTTACCAGCACAGTTTATCAGGTACCCACTGATTCCCCTTAATTTTCTGTAGGGCTAATGGGATTCCCACTCTCACTACAGCATCTTTCTTTCTTTTTGCCTAATTATTTGTGCTTTGATTTGTTCACGCTGTTTTCGCCTATTGACTTCTTTTTTAAATGGGTCCAAAAAATAAAATAAAGCAATAAACCAGCTGCAACGTGTTTTTTATTTTTCATACCTTGTTTTACCTTTGACCATTTTGCTGGACCTCAGTCACATCTGCATTGTTAGACGAGACATTTTTGTTATTGCTCCATCACAGTGCTTGATAGCACATGAATAGCCCATTCTGTGACGAACTGCGTGGGTTTCATCACAGGCAGACCCGTATTATCTCCACACTGGCATTTTTCTCAAGCAGCTCTATTCAACAAGAAACAGGTATTTTTGCCCTTTTCAGAAGCAACACACCATTAACAAAGGATGCGACCTGGAGAGTACATCTTTTGTGGACGTTGCCATGAATCAAACAGATATGAGTTTCCTTTCATAGACAAAGATTCGTTGTTCCTCTTGTCCGCTCTGGTGATTCCTTTTTTCCTGAGCCAGAGTGCCATTATCAGCCTTTTAATGTGACTTTCAATTGCAGGAGGGTGCAGTTATCTGCTGTCTGGTTTGGGAGGTCACTCTGTGCAATAATCAGGTTTGCGTGGTTAAGGCCTCGAGCTTGTGGCTCTTGAGCTTTTTGTTCCCTAGAGAGTTGGTGTCATTCATTTCAAATGATAGTATTCAGTGCGCAGGAAGATAAGTGACCACTATATTCCCACACTTCTGAATGTGTTATCCGAGTATTTTCCACTGGACTGTTTGCAGAGACACACTTGATAACTGACAGTTGGGGACACGTCTCACATGTTTTCTTTTACCCTCTTTCATCTGGACCCTGGAGGTTTTCTAGCTCTTTGTTGTGAGGAGAGGTTTGAAAGCAAATGACTTCTAGGCTGAGGAAAATGGACAGGTTTGCTTGAAGAGTATATTTTCCTGAATAGTTAAAAAAAAGATGTGTTAATGCACAAGACAGAGTGAGGACTAATACAGAGTCATCTGAAAAAGAAGGTTTTGGTAGAAAATTAAGTCCACCCTTACAGCTTGTATAGGATGGAAAAGAATACGTAGCAGCCAGGTGTCACTCATCAATACATTTGATTAACTGATCATCAGCCAGTTTGACCACCTCTATAAAAGCACAAGTTTTGGCGGTTTGTTGGTCTAGAGCACGGGTGTCAAACTCACGGCCCACAGGCTGCTTCTGGCTCTGCCCCCTACTTCCTGTTGCTGATTTGATATAAAAAATATCATGTAATTTGGCTCTTTAAAAGGCCACATTACAATTATATAGTGAAATTTGGATGCATCGAATCGGCGACCGGAAGTAGGGGGCATGGCCAGAAGCGGCCCGCGGGCTGAGAGTTGGATACCCCTGGTCTAGAGCATTAATGTATATGTTAACACAATGTCACAATCTTTCTAAGTGTGGATGTTCCAGCAAATTCACCACAAGGTCAGATTGTGCACAAGAGTAATTGCCCCTCCCCCCCAATAAAACCAAAAGAACAAAACCAAGAGCTACATCTCAGACTCTAAAGACCTAAGTTAGCATGTTAAATGTTAGTTCATGAAAGTACACTTACAAAAAGACTGAACAAATATGGCTTGTTTGGAAAGGTTGCCAGGAGAAAGCTTCTCTTCTCCAAAAAGAACATGGCAGCACAGCTTAGCTTTGCAAAGTTTCATCTGAGCAAACCCCAACACTTTTGGAATAATGTCCTTTGGCCAGACCGGACCGAAGTGGAGATGTTTTGCCATGATGCACAGCACCACATCAATCAAACACAGTGTATCAGTACAAACATCTCATACCAACTGTCAAGCATGGTGGTGGAGGGGTGATGATCTGGGCTTGTTTTGCAGGACCTGGGCATCTCAATCACTGAGTTGATGTGAGACACATAAAGTTGTACAGAAAATGATTACTTAGAGTTTGCGCTACTAAATATGGTTCTACAAGCTACTGAGTCATGGGTTGTATTTAGTTTTCCACAGAACTACAAGGATGAATGTATACTAATTTTTTAATGTGATATCTGGTTAACATGTCTATTGCAAGATCTACCCTATTTCATCCTAGTGTTCTGTGGTACTTTTGAAACTAATGTTTTGTAAGGTTCATATTGCCTTTTTCTGGCCAGAAGCAGCAGCCCGTGTCATCATGATCTTTTTGCTACTGGGAATCCCCCTTATCATGTCCTGCTCACCCCTTCCCAAGTTTGCATCCTCTCTCCTTCTCTCCCTGTGACTGTATCCTGGAGCCCAACCTTGAATGGGAGGTGTCCATTTGTATCAGTCAGAAAGCCCTCCCTGAATTCAGGGCCATCCTGACCTTCTTTTTCAATTTTTCCTCAGACAGGAAGCTAATAAGCTGACATGCTTCAGCAATAGCTCAGAGAGTCAAGGACTACACTAGTGGTTTTTCATTGCTGATATACACTACTCACAGAAAGTTAAGGATATTTGGCTTTTGGGTAAAATTTATGGAAAATGTAAACGTTCACACTGCAGTGATATTATATCATGAAAGTAGGGCATTTAAGTAGAAGCATGCAATAGTGATTTCCTCATCTAAAACAATTTATTGAAACAAAAGCCAACAACAGTGGTGGATATACCACAACAAAAAATGTCAGTGTCTCAATAATTGCCATGTGACCTGGACCATCATTTACAGCTTGATTTCTGTGACTCTTCCAGTCTCTCTGTATCTCTGTTTCAACCTGCTGAGATGACACTCTGTGACACTCTAAGCTTGGTGGCCACTTCCCTCTGAGAACATCCTTTGCTGTTCATCAGTTGTTAGGTGTCGTCTTGGTCTCATGATGTCAAAATGTGAACAGCATGATGAAGAGGACTGTTTAAATACCAATTCTAATTGAACCAGAGCATTGATTGGTCGATTAAGCACCTTGTTGGAGAACAGCATGTAATGCAAAAGTACTGAAACACTGAACAGTTGGATGCGTGCATTTGAAAATGTAGAGAAGGCCAAATTAAGTTCACCTGTAAAGGTTATAGTGCATTTTAAGGTGCATCCTGACATTTCACCCGAAAGCCACATATCCTTAACTTTTTGTGAGTGGTGTATATCCATGAATTTATTATTATTATTATTATTAAAAGTCTGAATCTTTGGCAGGAATGCCCTGGTGTTACCATTATGTCTCCAGCAGTAAAGAGCAGCATCTCTTCTGCAATGCTAAGGAGAGCCATCATCATTGAAATGCAGTATAGGTGTGTTTTTTAATATTTTCTTTACTCCACTTTTATGGGCTGTCATTTTGTAAAGTGCTGGAATGATTGTTGTTTTGCAAGGTACTGCACTTTACCGTACCCTTTGCTCAAAACCAACCTTTGGCATTTGTTAATCAGGTCAGAACTGTGCAAGATAAGAATTGCATTTATTGTATAAATACAATTTCTCACACACCCCTGTTACATATATGCTTAAATTTAACGCAGATTTCTTTCTTGAGCATGCTTTGATTAGTAGATGAATTGATAATAGTTTAATGAGTTCCTGCCATTGTTTTATAATAGTGAATTTGCAGACATTTGCTTGTGACCCAGTCTGTTTTTTTGGTTGTTAAAGAGATGTTGTCGTTGAAAATACAGAGATTGTTTAGATAACTTATTTCCTGATGTTACATGTTCAAAAGAAGAGGCAACATTTTTCATTCTCTCACTGAAGCCTTGGCAATTTAAACTTTTAATAGACACAAATTGCTACCAATGGAAAAAAAGTAAAATATACACTGTAGATAATAGAAAATTGGAATAAGTTTCATTATCATGTAAAGGTGTCATTTTCAAACTGGCATATTGGGCATGGCCCAAAACATTAACCAGTGATAGTGATGCTGTGCACTAACTTTCAGAAGATATGAAGGTCTTCCTTTGCCTCTTCTTCGTGTTAATTCTGATTCTTCTGGATTTATCTTTGGTGTATTTCTAGTTTATCTTGTGCATGTGCTGTAGCCATTTTAAAGTATGTGGGCCTTTAGAGGTTTACATGTCAGTTCTTGCTAACTGGTATGCACAAGGTTTTCTTTCTAAAAGAGTGCACGAGTGTTTATTTCCACAGGCGTATGGGTGCACAGTGTTTATTTCACTAAATATGTGGCTGAGTGTTTGTTTCCAACTGAAAGTAAGCTTTGCATAGAGAGCCAAAGCTCTCAGGAACATATGTTTGGTATCCTGAAGCAAGGCAAGACCAACAGTGCCTTCTCTTTTAGCATTCTAGCAAATACTAACAGTGCAGTAACAACATGAAAGGCATTCTTAAGTGCTACAGAAGCTTATTTTGTCATAAGTTGAATTGGAGTGAATTGTGTAATATAAAACAATAGTGGTTACACATAAAGTTTTTTGATAGACAGCAGAAGTGTAAAAGTTTAATCAGTCCCTTGTAAGCCTAATGGGTTTGATTTATGTGGAAAAGCAGAAAACAAAGCATTTCCTTTTAACTTTTATGACTGCTATTTCAAAGGTGTATAGTCATCAAAGATGTATTAAAAAAAATAATAGTGTCCTCTGAGCTTTTAGTGTTGTATTTCTTTGTTAAATGTCTTTACTGTCTTAAAAATCATTATTACATGACCATTTGGACTATTAAAATTCCCCTTTGGATGCTTTTTTTCCTGTGAACTAAAATGTCTAAAAATCCAAGAGCTACATCCTAGAGTCTACAGGCCTCAGTTAAAATGTTAAATGTTAAAGTTCCTGACAGCACAATAAGAGAAAGACTGAACAAGTATTGGTTGTTTGGAAGGGTTGCCCAAGCCCACCTCTAAAAAGAACACAGCAGCAGAGCTTAGCTTTGCAAAATTTCATCTGAACAAACCAAAAGACTTCTTGAAAAATATCCTTTGGACATATGAAGTCAAAGTGTAGATGTTCAGCCCTAATGCACAGCACCACCTTTGGTAAAACCCAAACACAGTATACCAGCAGAAACCGCTCAGACCAACTATGAAGCACAGTGGTAGAGGGGTAATGATTTGGGCTAGTTTTGCAGCCATAGGACCCAGGTACCTTGTGTGATTAATTAATTAAGTATTCTAGAGTCAAATGTGAGGCCATCTGTCCAACAACCAAGGCTTGGCCCATACTGGGTCATGCAACGTGACAATGATCCTAAGCATTCTAGCAAATCTATAACAGAATGTCTGAAAATGAAAATAATCAAGGTGTTGTAATGGCCCAGTCAAAGTCCAGACCACAACTCAACTGAAATGCTATGGTGGGACCTTAAAGGAGCTGTGCATGAATATAATGCCCACAGGCCTCACTGAGCTGATACAATGTTGCAAACAAGAGTGGGCCACAAATAAAATCATAGAGGAAATTATTACTTTAATTACTTAAGTTATTGCTGCTAAAGGTGATTTCATAAGTGAATGAATCATGGAGTGGACTTAGTTTTTATTGGGTGTCTTGTGTTAACTTGCTTTTTCTCATGACTCTACCCTATCTCCACTTATTTTTTTCATTTGAAGAGCTACAAGCAGAGGCGCGCTTCATCTGATTGCTTCAGTTGGGTGCTTCAGCTTGCTGGTGTCATCCAGTTTAAAACCAAAGTAACCCCAGATCAGTGATGTTGTGCTTTTCTTTGCAATGATTGCATCC
Source organism: Etroplus canarensis (assembly GCA_015106775.1). Classification (NCBI taxonomy): domain Eukaryota; kingdom Metazoa; phylum Chordata; class Actinopteri; order Cichliformes; family Cichlidae; genus Etroplus; species Etroplus canarensis. The sequence goes on along the minus strand of VUQH01082017.1, from coordinate 68,506 downwards.
CCTAAAAATGAAGTGTGAGGAGTGGAGACTCACCCCACCTGACTCGTGTGTGTGCCTCTTGTATATTGGAAAACCCTGAGCAGCATATGTCTTAGCAGAGGATTCAGGCATTAGTAGTGGTTGCTGCTTATGATTTTGGTTGATTTTTGTGAGGCTCAGCACTCTCAAACAATTGGGGTTTTTATAATGCAAAATTCCATCAGTTTTAGTTATTAATCAGAGCTTTACTGTCTCTAAGAATTAAGTGTATGCCTCCTGATCGACTGCTGTGATACGGCTTGTGTGTAAGCTCGTTGTTCCCCAGGGGCATGTTTATTAAGATGCACGTATTCTTTTTGGCAGCTTGGCTGATAACTCTTAGTCAGGGTTGTGCACTTAGTCTTCTTGTACTTATTCGTAGGAAACCTCACTCTCTTTCGCTCCTCCTCTCATTCATTTGCTCCCCTCTCACACATGCACACACATGCATGCCCGTACAACTTGTGTAACTTAATTGGCTTTGTTGGAAAATGACCAGGGGTCCTTGAAACGATCCAAGCCTCTCTCTCCCCCTGCAGAAATGAACACTATCCTCTGTGCACACACTCATCATCTCCTGCTGAAGCCAGACACAGGCAACACCTCAACTGTGTTTTCTCTCTCCTTTTCTGGACCATATTTTTTATCTTCATGGCTCTGTTGAAATTTGTGTCATGGCCAAGCTTGTTAGTCAGGGTTATTCCTGCGCTGTGCATTATTACCTGCGTCTGCTTGGAATTGCTGTAAATGCTGTAAACAACACTGACGGCTCAAGCGCCACACCTATAAAAGGTGGTCACTCCATGTGGCTCAAAGGCAAATGTGAAAGTTGATGGAAGAAGCACAGTTTATGGTTCCCATACCAGCTTTGTGATTTCTCAGTCAGTAAATTGTTTGGGGTGGTGAGCTGTTTTGTTCTTTTGCAGCACTGCATTTAGCCAGGAAGCAAATCACACCACAGACTTCTAGTAAATGAATACAGAATGAGTTTCACTTTGGCTATCAGCTAGAAAACTCATTTTACTATAAATGGTGCCTGCCAAACCTAAACCTAATAGCAGTTAGCTTTGGAGGCAGCTATTTACAGAAGTAAAGCACTAAAAGTATTTATAGTACTTCAGATAATAATAAATGAAGTGTATGATAACCTCACACTAATATAGATTAACCTGTTATGTCAATTTACCCTGTCTGCACATGTCATGATGAATAGTGTAAATGTACAATGCTTATTTTGAAATGTCACTGATCTAGTTTATAGCACATGCCATTGACATTGGAACACAATAGAGTTTCCACCTTTTTATTTATCTGGTCATCAGTTATGCTGATGTTAAAATGAGATGTTATTCTAAAGAGTGTCCTAACACTTTTCATTCCTACCTGTGCATGGTTTTATTGGGTGTTCGAATGACTGGCACTGATAGTATGGATACTCTTTGCATCTGCTGCCATCTAATGGCTGTGTGCTGCATGGTACAACTGTTACATGTTAAAATCTGCAGTACAGTAATCAGAGCACACTCAGTACATGGGAATTGGAGTTGGATGTCTCAGATGTGGTGCCCCCTGTAGGGCAAGTCAGATCTGCATGATTCAATGGTTTATGCCCAAATTTTGTCCAAATTGCCTTCACTTACTATCTAACGCTTATATTTATTTTGTTAACCTGGGCAGCTGAAAATGATCAGGTTTTGTGTAAGGATGCATGAAGCAATCAGTGAATGGATTAAAAATAATACAGAATGATGAAGAAGTAGATGAAATTGAAAACAGAGTGGCAGTGGTCTAATAGCTTCCCAGCTGGACCTAGGTCTCCTTTTCTTCTGCATTCTTGGTTATTGTTTTGAAGGAGCACTTCTGTGCCTGAACCCCCAGAGCATCCATGAACCCATCAGCTCTCTTTTGTAAAGCTGCAATAAGAATGCAGGTCACTAAAGAGTGCTTTCCTTGGATTAGACAGTCAGGCTCGCCAGGCCCTGCTGATGCAAAACTCTGAGTCTGCTCAGCATAGGATCCCACAGGAGCTTTCCCACCACTTTCTTCTTTATTCTCACTGACACAAACATATGAAAAAGTTTGCTTTTTCTCACCTTCTCATATAGTGCAGCGTTTTCTCACCTTTGTGTCAGGAGCCGTGTAAGGCTTCAAAACTTCCAGTCTGATGCTGCTAAGACAAGTAAGTACACTAGGGGGCACACATGCTCCAACACTGAGTATAGGGAGGTGGCTTCTCCAGTTGATCACTTTCTCAATCCAAGGGTCTGGAGTGTCCAAACCTGAGCTCAGCCCTGAAACTGTCTTCCTTCAACTCTCCGGGGTTACACTCATGAACGCTTTCACATAATAGAGTCGCAGCAGACGGAGGACATTATCATTCAAATACATGCTTTTCACATGAATAACAACTGCAACTCAGGCAAAATGTGCTGTCGCTGAGGTATTTTAGTTTAATGATTTTTTTTTTTAAAAAACTGCATCTGCTCTTTACAAAGAAATACACAGCCGGGAGTGACAGGAATGAAGAATGAGAGGGGTAGACCATGAGAAAGATTTCAGCCAGAAATATTATGGCTGCATCATCAACACCCCTGATCATTAAAGGGAAGAAAAAGGGAGATAAAATATGAAAGGGGGTGGTGGTTTATGCACATTCATATTTAATTTATCATTTGAGCTTCTGTCACATCAACCCCTGTCATTCTAGTAACTTAGGAGCCAATGCAAAGTCGGCTTGATCAGTGTGGTGCACTTTGGGGGTTATTGTGTTGCCAGGAGAACTGCCTCTATTGTAACCCAGTAGGTCATGGGGGGTTAGAATATCTGGGTTATGGTAATATAATCTCTTTTACTCATGATTGCACTCACTGTATATGCAGAGGGCTGCAATGAAGGGATAAGGGTGGGTGTGTATGCACGTGCCCAGGGGCATGCTAAGTAGGTAAATGTAGATTGGTGGGGGTCCAATCTGTGCACGTGTATGTGCGTGTGTGTAGCCTACACACACCCCACCATGTCCATCTCCAGATTAAGAGACCAGCACTGAGTCCCTGACCCAGAATTCTTACCCCCCCTGTCCAAACACACACCCACACCATTCTACTCTCACCACCCCTAATTTCCGCCTCAGGACAGACAGCCTCATGGGAGAGACATGGGGTGAGGGCTCCATTAGCAAGCCTGACCCTGACGTGTTGCAGTGTTGTTGCATTGAGGGATCCAGGCTTAAGAAAAATGGAAGTTAAAAGCGATAGTGTCATCTGTGGATTTAGACGGGGGGCTTAACGTGTTGGGGGGACATGCTATTGCTCTTAGCCCACATGGGTAAAAACGTGTTTCCATGTGTAAATGGATTTCATCCAAAATCGTTGGTTTAGTGAGGAAAATGTAATTTAGATCCTAAACACAATTGGATTTCTAAGGTCTGTACTGATATCTGAGATAATGAAACATGCTGATACTGATTGTTGGATTGTACAGTGTTGATACACTAGTATATTTATTAGTGTCATTTTGGCCTTATACACTTGCTAGCATATTCTGAAAGAAGATCTAAGATTTATTTTTGATTTAACAAGAAACCATATTTGCATCTATCTCCCCTTTCTGGTATATACCCATCTGCTTTACCGCTTACACTTCTCCAGCCTCCCATTGTTGTCCCTTACTCAGCATGTAGCTACTCTGCTGTCCCCAATACGTTCATCTAACCGTCCATCCGCCCATCCATGCACAGACACCCTCCTTAGGCATTGACCCACTGGGGGCTTTGTGTGAATCCAGGCCACACCCAGTGTAAAGGACCCAGTTTTGTCTTGTTTGTTCCAACAATGCTGGAGGCCACTCTATACAGCTAAACCTCCACAAACACCATTCAGCACCAAAACACGGTCCAGTGCTCTGTGCACACTGTGTGCTGTGTTAAAAGGGGATGCAATGGATCTTTTCTGACGTTTGAACAATAAGATATGGCTACGTTTAAAACTCAAGCAAGAAAAGAATCTGCCTCAAGTAACAGACTGTGCGTATGCTTGTGTGTGTGATGCCTTTAATCAGCCCAGTGGCACAGAACGTGCTTTTCTTCTCTTTTTCAGTACCAATTACCATCATTGACAGTGATGAATTTTGATTTTGACACGTTGGCTTTCACGCAGTGCTGTCTCCCCACGCTGTAACAGCGAGGAGGCTTGTTTGTGACAGAGCCGGGGAAATAACAACGCAACATATGGAGGTTTATGATCGAACTGTAAGCAGCCAAAATACTTTCACTTTAATGGAAAGCATGCCCCATCAAGTAGGGTGTGGGAGGCAGCATCTAAAAGCCATTAACGGCCAGGCTTCCACTGAATCCTTAATGACGACGTGTTGAAAATAATGCGTCCAGAACTGCACCAGTGTTCGAAATGATTGTTGATCAAATGGTAAAAATGGCAAACTGTGCCCTTTGGCTTTCCCCCTGTTTAAAATAACTAAGCAGTATTTGTTCGACAGACAGTGTGCTGTCTGAATATCTCCTCCACCTGATTCGCTAACATCCTTGGGGCTCATTTGGAAATGACTCATGAAATTTCAACTTCTTCATTTTAATTTCCTCAAGTGTGTGCTACCATTATCACTGAAATTAAGCTATAAGCCATTGTGTGGTAAATTGAATAAATTGGTTTGGGGATTTATTTAGCAAGGTACCTTATTTATGAGGTGACTGTGCCCTGTGGCAAGCCCCATTTCTCATTTCAAAAAATATTATGGTTCCCTAATTGATAAGATAAACAGACCATAATGGGTTTCTTTGCTAAACCTTGCAAACCGAATTGAGTTTTCCCCCCTCCCTGTCATGTAACTCTAATCCATCTCCCTATTTCTTAATGTATTGCATGTAACAAGGCAACATTGTTATCAGGCCCTTTCAATTACGATGTGTACTCCAGGCCTAATAATTATGCATGCTCCAAACAGAGACATCTATTCCTGCTTTAAGACTGAATGTTAAAGTGGCCCTATTAAAGTTACATTATTTGGGCGCCTTATTGTGATGTAACTGGGGTAAATAGGAAGTTGGAAGAGAGATAGAGGCATGGAAATCCATTTAGGACCAGTGTGGGGAGGAAAGTGCAGACTGCTGCTGCTGCGATGGGAAGGCGGGTATAAGGGGACATGTCGCAGAGGTAGATTGGCCTAATTGGAACTTTTGGCTGTCTTGTCACATACCTGCTTAATTGGCGTACCGAGAGGTCGAGGAGAATATAAGCAGGGTCTCACAAGTGGCTGGCTTATGCCTGTAAATGTGTGGGAATCGTGTGTGTGCAAGTGGTGGTGGGTATCAGAGTGCGTCTTTTTTTTCTGAGAACCAGACAGTCAGATAAGAGTGTCAGCCCATCAACATAAAGCATTAAACATTTACGCTGACCTACAAATGCTGACAGCCCTCCTCCTCTTCAGTCACACCCATCACTTCTTCTCCTTCTGCTTCATATCATTTGTTCCTATCTACCAGTTCCCCTCTCCACAAATACACACACCCAGGCACATCCCCTCTTTTTTTCTTGGTTTATAATGAGGATCTGGCAGAGAAAAACTGCAGAAATTGGAGGTTTGGATGGAGATTGGGGGTTGTGGGATGGTGCCATTGTTAAAATAAAAGGACTGGTTTGGGCTTTAGACAAGTGGTGAACCTGATGCTGGTTTTGCACACTCTTTCCTCAGTCAAGAACTCAATTTCTGTTAAAAAGAGGGGTAGCTGTTATGACCAGCTTTTATTTTGGAGTGAAAGAAAACACACTTTTGCGTGACTGCATGCTGTCTCCTCTTTTCAGACAGCTAGGATCTTCAAATTGTTTTTGTGGATCTTCCTAGTTTGGGTTTTAGAGACCAGATTTTAAAATAAAGAAGAAGTTCTAGTTCCAGTTTTTCGGACTCCTAAAATTAATAAAATGTGGAAAATAAAAGCAGGATTCTCTTCTTCACTGCAGCTTAATTTCACAATTTATCCAGTGAAATGCGTGCATTTTCTTTAATGAAATTTGTGCCATTGTAAACAATGGCACGAATATATCACCAGCTGCACTTCGGAAGTTTTATCTCCTTACGTCATGATTTAATGCAGAAAGGAGTCCATCAAGAGGCAGCAGCTGCAGCTTTTACTCATGCAGCTCTGTGGTTTTTAAGGAAAACAAATGTGAGAGATGCGGACTGTTTATCATGATCGACTGCAGATGTCTTTTTGCGGCCAGTGCAGTCTGCTGTGGAAATGGTTTGGGCAGTGAAAAAGGGAAGAAAAATACAACAAGGATGAAAAGGGGAAATGAGAGTCTCTCTTGGTCCGTCTCTCTCGTTCTCTTTCTTTCTCGGTCCATTGGTGGTCTGTAATAGACGTGATGGAAATTGATTTCCAGGTGAATTATTTTGCGTGCGCCTCAGTCTAAGGGAGATAATAATCCTTCCCCTTCCCCCCACCTGGAGAGGCCTGTGTGACTCTCAGGCTGTCCTTTGCTGTCTGTCCAAGAACGACTCCTTTAATTGACCATTTCAATATTCTGGTCGTTTTCCATGACTCTTTCACTTAAGCCTTCCCTCTCTGCGTTGTGTACTACCTGTCCTTTAGTAAGCTCATTTGCTGATCAATATGATAGAGAGCAATGTCAAAAAGAGGAAAGCTAAAATCACTGAGGAAAAGGAAAAATTTTAAAGGGCAAGCACCCAAATCATTTTTTCTTTGCCCCAGCAGTGGTCTAAATCCTTCCACATACAAATATCACCTTTTTAATCCCCCTTTCACATCTTATTCTTAAATGCCAACATGCTTTTTGTGAATTTTAAAAGGAAAACCACAGCAAAAAAATACTCTGTGAATAAGACTTTATCATCGCCTCCGTTTTCCTTGGTCTTGATCAGTCCTTGGGGGTCATTTGCTTTGTTTCTTCTTCACAGAGCCAAAGCAGAAGCTAAAAGGCTGTAGTGTGCTTTATCGACAACAGAGGAAGAAGTGGTCGATGAGTCAACATTATTGACCTGGGGATATGGGACTGAGCAAAGATAAACTCTGCTGAACGGATGATCAAGCTTACTCTAAGTTATGTCTTGCATCATCAGCTATTTGGGCTTTGAAGCCAAATCTTGCTTCTAGCCAAGGTCAGACATCTGGGCTTTTTCAGGCTGTATTGTACTGAAGTGACATAGCTCAGTATATAACTGTATATTGTAAGAAATGACACATAACGTATTTTTGAGCTAACAATTACCACAAAGGTGTATTTTGAGCTGCAGCTAGACAATCTCTGACTGAATTGTGTGCACTTTCTGCAAAATGTGCACCACAACCCTCAACCAACAATCAGTCCTTTTTTTTTTTTTTTTTAAACAACAGTCTGTCTACAGGCGCATTCATCTGAACCAGCACTGCTGTATATGAGCAATTTTCACCCATGGTTCCTTGGGCTTTCTTGGCACGGATTATTGTTAATAGTCCAGCCTTGACAACACAGAGTTGTAGAAGAAAAGGGGAAGTAATGCCGGATAAAGGTCAGCATAACATGAAGTATTAGTCTGAATATCTGCACTTAGCTTCATGTTTTCTAATGGAGCTTTAGTTTTAGGTGAATTTTAATATGCTACATTATAATTGCTCATCATTTGTAATAAATGGAGGTTAACATTTCTTAATCAACTTTTTTTTAACCATGAGTTTGTAGATATGAATATCAATAGTCACACTGAGCAGGAGGTGCTACAGTTAATGAATATTTTCATTAGCAGCCTTTTTCACAGCTTTAAATTGGGAAATATTAGCTTACAAAATGTGAGAAAGAAGTGAATATATTCTGCAGCACGCATTCAGTTTTCCTTATTTTTCCTCCTGTATATGAGCATACTACCTCAGGATTTATGTTGGCTGGTGGTTTGGTAGTCAGACTTGGAGCCAGAGCTCATCCAGATGCGTCTCACTTCCTGGGTTTCATCCAAAGTTCAGAGCCAGCAGCCCAGGCAGGCAGGCAGGCAGGCAGGCAGGCAGGCTGTCTTACCCCAGCAAGAAGAGCTCCCCTAGGGGCTATCGCACCAGAAATCCCTCCCTCCCAATCTTAACCACGGACAAGCTGAGGATCCTGACACCAACTCTCAAACCTGCCAGCACAGCGTGCCCCATAGTACCAATGTAGATACTCACATCAACCTACACATACCACTCTCCTCTGAAGACAGTGGGGTCTTCAGGGTTACACTGCTCAATTTCTCTCCCTCTTTTCCCTCTCTGGTTCTTCCTCTATCTTGGCAGGAGCTGCTCGCACCTCTCCCACCAGCCATTACCCTCTTGCTGTCTCTCTCTTTGCTGTCATTCCAGCTCCCCTGTGTTTTCTTCTCGCTCTCTGTTCATTCACCCTTTTCAAGCTCTTAACATCTAATCCTGCGTTTTTACTTACAGCACCTGAATCGCTTTAGTAAAACACTCTCTTTTTCCATTCCTCCACCTCTCCTACCTTTTGCTATCTTCATGATTCACACATCTTCTACTGCTGCTCAAGCAGTAGGTCTGCTCCTCCACTCTTGTCTCCTCTAACTCCCCCAATCTTTCCCTCTTTCTTTGCCTACCACTCTGCTCTTTCAACTCTGTGCTAATTTGCCTCCTCCTCCTCTGAGCTCGGCCCTGGCTCCAGCTCCTTTTCCCCTGAGATGCGACTGCCTGCAGAGAGTGTAAGAGAGCGAGTGTGAGATAGTGCACGTGTGTCTGTGTGTGTGTATGCGGAGAAGTTTGATTGTGTGCTTGTCTGTGATAGAAATTGCGCATAGTTTAGTTCGCCCTATGTGTGCGGGTGAATGTGTGTGTTTGAGAAAAATACAGAAAGTTTGATTTCAGTCAGTTGGAGTTCTCTCTCTCTGTGTGTGTGTGTGTGTGTGTGTGTGGCTGTACCCTCAACCCTCTTTTTCTTTTGTAGCGAAGCAGATTGCATTAGCAATACGCGGGTGCCATGGGATCTTGATAAAAGTAAGCCACAGGTTTAACCGCCCCACCCGCCCCACACACATACACACACACACACACACACACACACACTCACACACACCCCCCCACTGC
>VUQH01082017.1:34075-59401 GCA_015106775.1 Etroplus canarensis | reverse complement strand
CAGATTGCATTAGCAATACGCGGGTGCCATGGGATCTTGATAAAAGTAAGCCACAGGTTTAACCGCCCCACCCGCCCCACACACATACACACACACACACTCACATTCTGCCCCAGTGGTTCCCTCAGGGCAACTCACCAGCTAGCAAATCATTTATCACACAGTAATGGCTCTGATGATCTCTCTCTCTCTCGCTTCCTCTCCCCATCTCTCCACTTAAGGGGTTTGCCCTAGATTCTCAATCACAGGACTGCTACACTTACCCATCAGACACATATGTACATTCCTAAGGTGTGCACACATATTAAAATGATTCCTATATAAAAATACAGTGTTCTGATCTGCCAGAATCAGTTATGAGTCCATGGAAGTGTAATTTGCTGAGATGATTGATTTCTTTCTTATTAGTAGGAGATCAATCTGGAAACCCATCACTTAGTCTGCTTACTTCACCTCTGGGGAGAGTGTTCCAGGCTAAGACTTCCTATGGTCTGTTTGTGTGAAAAATTTGAGTTTGTTCACTATAAGATGAGGGAAATGCTGGGCTTTTTGTTTCATAACATTACATTGTGCTAACTGTAGAGTTTGGTAGAGGAGGGACAATGCTATGGGGTTGTTTTTCTGGGGTTGTTCTGGGCCGCTTAGTTCCATTGAACGGAAATCTTAATGCTTCAGTTTACTGGGACATTATGGACAAATCGCTGCTTCCAACTTTTTGTTTGGAGAACGTCTTTTTCTGTTCCAGCACGACTGTGCCCCAGTGCACAAAGCACGGTCCGTAAAGGGGTGGCTGGATGAGTTTGGTGTGGAAGAGCCCTGACCTCAACCCCATCCAACATCTCTGGAATGAACTAGAATGGAGACTGTGAGCCAGGCACTCTCATCCATAATCAGTTTCTGACCTCACACTTACCAAAACCTTGTAGAAAGCCTTACCAGAATAGTGACAATTATAGCTACAAAGGGGGGGGGTCACACTCTTTATTAATGCCAATGGATTTATAATGGGATGTCATAAAGTTCTTGTAGATATAATATGTTGGTGGCCCAATACTTTATATTGTAGTACAAGGAGGCATGTATCTTGCAACATGATATTAATTTCTCTAACCAAGTTTAATTAGAGTATAACAGCATCAAACCAAAGGGCACCATAGGTTAGAAATCGTAGTACCAAAAGCCACAGAAAGGAACATTTAACTCTTGTTAAAACACTGTAGTTCAATGTCATTTGGGTGTGTGGAATACAAGTTTCAGTCTCAGCTCTCGCAAGTGCCTTCCTAGAAGAGAGGAACCTGATATAGCTGCAAAGGGGCGACCAACTCCATGCTAAGATCAATGTATTTAGAATGGGATGTCATAAAATGTGTAGTTGCCAAATACTTTTGTCTGTATATCGTAGTTGTTAGATTTTAATTTTAGATCACCATCATATCACATTCTTAGAAAATTAGATCATCAGTGGTTAAAAACTGTCCAGTGTGGTTTGAAGCTTAAAAAGGAAGATGATGTTCATCACATAACAAATAAACTGTATTTACATATTAGTTATATCAGCTGTACCTTCAGCTGCTCCCTTCTGTTCTCCCAAGGGGTAGCCACAGAGCATTAATCCACACTGGTAATTTGGCAGAGGTTTTACGCCGGATGCCCACCTGGAATCAAACCGGGGGCGTATGTAAAATGATTTCCAGTTGACATTGTGCTTACAGTAAAGGTTATGTGTGTGGCTGTTTCTCGGCTTTGTCCTGTGACTTTCTGGAGTCTCCGCTGGTTGCCTGGCAACCTCACAATGACGACAAGACTTCTTATGTACTGTACAGACACAAGAGTTTCTTCTAATCTTACTCTTGGGAGTAGGATGAATAAGTGTAAATGTGAAATTCTCTGCTTTATATTGTTGTAAGTTCAGTGGATTAGAGACTGGGGGTCAGACAATACAAAGCAGCTTAAAAATGTCACCTTAGGCTATGGAAAATTATATTAATTTGTAGTTCATTGCTTGGGAATTAATTGATTAATCAAAATTACAAAGGGAATCAACAAATTAGTACATAATAAAACAAATTAATTCTCAGCTTCTGCCTATTGAAATGCAAATTTTTAATTATCAACATTAACAAAACATTTTCATCATTTAATGATATTTCTATTTTGCTGCTCTTCTGTTTTGATAACAAAAAGCCTTTTCATTTTCTTGTGTAAATACTTGGTGTTGGGGACATGCACGAGAATTTGATTGATTCTCCTGCTTTGTGCAGTAAAAATAGAACTGGTGTGTGGTTTGCATTAGCAGTTAACAGTCACCAAGGCTGAAGAGGCAGAGAAGAGAACATCAATGAAACAAGGCAATCCAAAGAAAAAGCGCATCGCTACTGGCTCTGCAGAAATGGCCGCAATCTTCAAAAATGAAAGACAAAAGAAGAGAAAGAAACAGAAAGATTTCTGCAAGAGTGAATCCCTCACTAACAGCAGTGAGCGAGTGCTCAAGCTGGACTCACCAGTGTTAGATCCTTATTTTCTAGCTTATCCCTTTGGTGCCCACTTCTTATAACCTCCACAGACTGGCCTCCGTGAACATGAAGTGTTGCATACAGGCCCTTAATACTCAGAGTTCAAAAACAGCCTCATCTGTCTGACATTTTGGGGCTATCAGTGAGTAATAATTACATAGTGCTGCTTATAAACCTCATGAATATGGATGTATTATGAATATCTCAGTAGACTATGAAAGTTTTTTGGAGGTTCTCAGACTGTTTTTTCTCCTTCTGTGTTGTATATCTGATGAGGGATGAGACCTGCGAAGCAGAGCTGCTCTTTCTTAGTTGTTTAAATTTTCACATTCACTCCTTGTGGCAAAATTGGGCTTATATTCACTTTTTCCTTGATTTAGAGAAATGTTGACTTTAACTTGATGAAAACTGCCTTGATGTGATCTGCACAGCTGCGCACTTGCTCCGGTTTAATGAACCAGTAATGCCTGTTGTAAGCAACGATAGCATAGATCTGATGATAGCCAGTCAGGTGACCTATTGACTGTGTGGTTCATTTGTTGCTAGGGTGAAGTGGGACACATGAGCTGGCCTCAGGTCCCTGGGGAACCACTGGGCCTCACAAGGGCTTGTAAGGGTCATATGGCAAAGATCTGGATTTGATCAACAGGGGGTGGGGTAGGCTGGGAAGGGGTTGATGCTGGAAACATGAGAGTCAGACTGGGAGTTAGGGTGGAGGGATGAGGTAAAACAAAGAAACTTGAGATTGCCAATGTCCCCCTGCTTTGGATGCAGATGGTGTTGTGGTCCTGGCCCAGACTGTGCCAGTGTAGAAATTGCCAGTATGTTATCATTCAGGAAATGTAGTGGCATGTGGAGAAATGAAAGGCAGAGGTAAAACTGACAGAATGCAAATGGCTTGCAGGTGTTGGAATGGAAATGAAATGAATGGCAGATGAGGTGTTTCTGCTCGCCTTATAGAAATACAGTGACAGAAGTGACCCAAATTGTCTGAAGCACTGCTTCAAATTGCTGCGAGTGAAGCCTCGCCTCGTTTCTTTACTTCTTCTTCTTTCTCTCACTGTATTTGAGTGTCTCTTCTTTCTCCCCCTACTTCGCTGCCAATCTTTTTTCTCTATTTATCCCTCCTTGCCTCTCGCTCGTCATTGGAATGGTTTCTGAAATGAAATCTCACAAATCACCATTTTTCAGACTGCGGCAATGTGTTTTCTGCATACGAGATGTTACCGTAGCAACAGGGCAATAATTCATCCCCCTGCTGTCTCGTACAGATTGTGTTGCATTAATTTGGCATGACATGTGAGACCTGGGATATCATTTATGCTCTCTGTACCTGTGCTAGTAGACTGATGCAACTGTAAGTTGTACTGCTAAGGGATTATAGATTTTTGTTTTTTTTCCTTTTGCTGGTGGACAGTGGAGAGGGGTCTGGAGGGTGCTGGGGGCACTTAGGTCAATGATTGACAGTGTGACACGTGCACATTCTCTCTGTACTACATACGTCTCCACCAAATCCCATTTTCTGAAGCTTGCTCCACATTACTCTTCTCAAGGATGAGAGGCACTTCGCTCTGACCCTGTGTCCAGACCTTGTTGTTTACCTCGTAGATTAATATGCGCCTCAGGATGCCGCTAGTGCAGCCGGCTTCTAAATGTCTCTTTTGGTCCATCGGCATGATTTTCACTGTCGTTGTTCCTCTTCATTTACCTCATTTATCAGTTTGTTACCCAGATGAATAATGGATGAGGGTGCTTGTTGCCTCGGCGACACGCCAAGCTCATCACTGTCACGCGTTTGCTCACAAAAACTGGGTTCGCTGTCCTCCTCTACCTCCCAGTGACTCCTCCTCCGCCACTTCTGGTTGACACACGAGTTGACATATCAGCACGCCCTGTTCCCGCTGTGATTGAGTCTTGGCTGTCGTGCACAAGCTGATGACGCTGAAGAGGTAGGGCCATTAGACAATGACGCATAGAAATCTTGTATGTATATCAGTATATGATTGGATTTTTACTATTTTGTCCATCTGGAGTGGTCTTCTATTGCAAAACTGAGCTACCCATCCATCTACCACTCCATTCTTCATATTCTGTATGTGCTTATCCTCATTCAAAGGCAAGTGTAAGCTTCAGACTTTCCCAGTGCACTTTGGACAGAAGAGCAGGAAACACTAGACAGGGTTCAAAGGGGTTTGATACAGTAAGTCTTCAGCAAACCATTAGACCATGGCAAGATAGTCCAGAGAAATGTGAAGATGTATTCACTAAAACTAAAGCTTAACTTTGTAGAATTGCATACAATACTGTCCAAAAGTCTTGAGCCACCCCTCGTGTCATGTCTTCATATATTACTAGCAAAATGGGAAATAGGTAAACCATTTATTAAAATGTGCAAACACATAAACATTAGACAAACACAGAGTTTGTACAATTGTAACAAGCTTGAAAGTCAATATATGGTATGAGCACCTTTATTCTTCAACACAGACTGAACTCTTCTAGGCAAGCTTTCTTGTAATTTCTTTAAGTAGTCTTCAGGAAGAGTTCTCCAGACTTCTTGAAGGACATTCCAAAGCCCTTCTTTGGATGTTGGCTGCCTTTTGTTCCATTCTCTGTCAAGATGATCCCACACTGCTTCGATAATGTTGAGGTCTGGGCTCTGGGGAGGCCAGTCCATGACTGATAGTTTTCCATTGTGTGGTTTTCTGTCCAGGCTTTTACTGCATTGGCATTGTTTTTTAGAAAAATAAAGCCATTGTTGATCAGAAGCGTTCCAGATGGTGCTGTATGGTGGATCAAAATATGACTGTACGTTCTGCATTCATAATTCCATCAGTTTTGACAAGATCCCAAACACGACTGGCTAAAATACTGCCTCAAATCATGCCAGAGCCTCCACTATGTTTTACAGATGGCTATAGACACTCACTGTTGTACCTCTCTCCTGACCTCCTCTGTTCATATTGATGACCTTTTGAGCCAAAAAATTCAAATTTGAATTTGTCATTCCATCAGACCAGTTTCCACTGATTTTCAGTTCAGTTCTTGTGTAATACTGCATACTTCAGCCTTTCCCCCTGTTTTCCTTCCTTAAGAATGGCTTCCATTGAGACCTGAAGGGCCTGGTGTATCTCTTAGGTCCTGTGTCACCTCTTTGGTGCATTTTTTCCTATTTCTTAAGGACATGACTTTCAGATACTGTTCATCTGCTGCCTCTTTTGTCCTCCCCTTGTACAGTTTCCTCAACACCACGCTGAGATATGCCAATTTGGCTTATAGCTCTTTGGGAATCACCTTGTTGGCGAAATAAATGCTATTTGTGCTATTTATGAAATTCAACTAAAGAAATGTGAAGAACAAACAAAAAAACATTCCTCTGAAAATGGTCAGATATAAGGAGTAGACTGCAAATGAGTGAAAAAGCAGCCAATGTCCAAAGAAAAACTTTGAAAGACCTTCAGAAAGCCTGGAGAACTAATGCTCAAGATCACTTTAAAAAAATAACAAGTCTGGCTCCTAGGAAGCAAAATATAAAGCTATGGGGGGTGACTCAAGACTTTTGCACAGTACTGTATTTCTCAGGAAATTAATCAAAATCAATAAAAAAATTAGCCTGACCAATACTGGATTTTTGACACAAATGCAGACACTGAGTTTAACGAGGAAATATTATATTTTGGAGATATCTGCTATGCGTATTTTTATATATACATATGCACATTTGGAAGATGTGTTTCCATCTAGTAGTGGTTTACACATTTGACTCATATGTGTGAGGTCCCCAGTTTGCAAATGGGAGGAGTCAAAGCCCAGCCTTGGGGGTCACAAGCCAATGTGCTCCCAGTGCAGGTCCCAAACCTGGATAAATGGGCATCTGGTGTAAAATTTATGCTGTCCGTCCAACCATCTATCCGTATATTTTATTCTGTTCCTCCTATTCAGGGTCAAGGGGGTGCTGGAGCAAATCCCGGCTGTCACAGGCTGGGTACACCCTGGACAGATCGTCAGTCTGTCAAAGGGCTTACACAAAGGAACAGACAGCCATTCATTCGAACCTATGGCTAAGTTAGGATTGTCAGTTAATCCAGTGAGTATGTCTTGGGTGGAAGCCATGTGGAAGGAAGCCTGAGTACCTGGAGAGAATACTTGCAGACACATCTGCAGACACTACATAGCTAAATTTTAAGACACTCTGTCCAAACCGGAGTCTAGACATATACAAGGGTAATCCTTGAATTAATATACTTTTAAAATCTACTTTGCTCTGTGAGGTTTGAGCACTGAACCGCCGTCTTTGTTGACACTTGTTAGAAACTAAAATTGAAGCTTATCAAAAGGGAGGATTGAAGTTTTTCTGCTGTGACCCAGCATCAGAAAGAATGGTGCTCTATTGATCGTTGTGAAGAAATTCTCTTTTGTCCTGTCCCATTATAGATGAAGGTCAGAGGTCAGGCTCTGCCATAGAACAGCACTCAGGAACTGGATGCAATTTATAGTCACGCTCAAGGACACTTTAGCAAACAAGATATTTGTGAAAGAAGAACTTGGGGATTTCCAGCAAATCACAGACTAGACAGGTGATGTCTTAGGTGTGAACACTTAAAAGAGAGGTCATGAAACACAAGCAGTCCTTTAAAGTGGCTGTTGTGGAAATCTGAGTGTGGGAACACAGTCTGTTTTTTGTAGATGAGATTTTAAAACATCCATTGAACCATCCTGTTTCCATCTTCTTGTTCTCTCTTGTTGCAGATTTTTAGCAGTCCATTTATTTTAACCCTCCAGCACCTTGTGGCATTTGAAGGAAGAAATGTGTCTGTCTGTCTGTATGTCTGTCTGTCTCTGTAGTTTTTTCTGTCAGATGTGTGAATGCCAAGACACAGTGCTTATCTTGTGTGAATGCATGTGTGCTTGAAAGTCTCTGAGCAATGTGTTGTTGAAATCGAGGCAGCTAAAGCTTTGTGGCTGACAGAAAGCTGGGCTGCAGCAAGACATATTGTGTGGTCTTTCAACCGACAGAAGAGTCTGATGATGGTTCTTTATTGGTTGCTCTCTGCTCTCTCCATCCAGTAATGGCCCCCTTTCCTGGTTTGGGTTTGCCTCTGAATGCTGAAAACCATCTATGACAGCACTGACCCCGTGCTCCCAAAAGCTCAGGGTGTAGCAGTGCAGACCATTCATGAACCGGAGAGTCCATTTTACTTTTGCTGCAGAATGCTGACCACGGTGGCGGTCATAATGGTTGGCTGACATCCATGTTGTGTCCACGTGGTGTCGTGCCTTAATGTTTCAACTGGATTCACATTCAGTGTGTATTCAACACTGAATGTGGTTTAACATTTTTGAAACCAAGATCTGAGTTTTTAAATTGACACTAACTGGATACTTTGTTTTGCCTGTCTTACTCTAAGAAATGTGAATATACGATTAGTTTAGATACACCAGTTAAACTGCTCATTAATGCATATATTTGATCAATCAATCACATGACTGCAACTCTGTGGATATAGACATGTAGACATGTTTGAGATGACCTTCATAAGTTCAAACCAAGCATCGGAATGGGAAAAATGTGATTTCAGTGACTTTGAAAGTGGCATGGTTGTTGGTGCCAAACAGGCTGGTCTGGGTTTTTCAGAAGACTGCTGATCTACTGGAATTTTCAAGCCTCAACATTTCTGGGCTTACTAAAAAGCAAAAATATCCAACAAGTGGCAGTTCCTTGGGCAAAAAAATGCCTCATTGATGCCAGAGGTTAGAGGAGAATGGCCAGACTGTTTTGAGCTGATAGGAAGGCAACAGTCAAATAGCCACTCGTTATGACCAAGGCAGACTGAAGAGCAGCTCTGAAATGCACAACACATCGAACTTTGAAGCAGGTGAACTAAAGCAGCAGAAGACCACACCGGGCGCTACTCTTGTCATCTGAGAATAGAAAACTGAGGCTACAATTCATACGGGATTGGACAGTAGAAGATTGGAAAAAGTTCTGGTCTGATGAGTCTTGATTTATGCTACAATGTTCAGATGGCGTGGTCAAAATTTGGTGTGAGCAACATACAAACAAACAACATCCATCCTGACTTGTATCAACAGTTCAGACAGGTGGTGGGGATGTAATGGTGTGGGGATATTTTCTTGATGCACTTTGGGCCCCTTAGTACCAGTTGAGGATCAAATAGCTTACACAATCACCAGATCTCAATCCAATGTCGTGGATTGGGAGAGTCATATCATGAATGTGCAGTTGACAAATCTGCAGGAACTGTGTGATTCCAGCTTGTCAATGTGGACCAAAATCTGAGGAATGGCTCCAGCACCTTTTTGAATCTATGCTATAAAGAATTAAGGCAGGTCTAAAGTCAAAAGGGGTCCAGTACTAGCATGGTACATCTAATGAAGTGGTGGGTGAGTATATTTGTTAGATGTATTTTTTCATTTAATGAAAAGGTCTGTACGACAATTTTGCTGCAAAAAAGTAGGCTGGTATTGTCTTAATAGAGATATGTCAATTCATTCTTAGGGTTAGATAATACTCAAAATTGCTGTCACATTATCCAGAGCTCATTTTAAAATACATTTCAAAGTACAAAACATAAAATTAATCACTAAACTAAAGTGGAACTTTAGTGGACAGATTGCACTCCCAACTTCTCCAGTGGGAAGCGTTTACTCTGAGGTTAGAAAACTCACAGCTTTGGGGAACTAAGGTTTTCATAGAGCCACAGAGCCCTCAGGGTGAGGAGTTCAGGGTAGATGGATGGGTCCAAACAATTTGTTTTTGGTTTCCTGTTTCTAACTGATACTTTAAAGCATGATTTTGATCATGATAACAACAGTCTCCTAAACTTAAGAAAGTAGATATTTTAATGTAGACTACAATGTTTCACTGTTCCTAAAAAAATACATAATCTTTCTCGAAACTTGGCCAAGTTGGTATTGTGCCTAAACCTTACCAAGCCTTCCTCTCTAATACTTCAGAATCAGTGATTTGTAGTAGTTTTAGAAGCCACATACAAAGCATGCTTTTCTTCCAAAGGGGGGTCAGATCCAATTTGCTGTTAATCAGTTACTCATTTTTGACTAATTGATCAGTTGAAGGACCCTTCAAAACACATTCAAATGCTTTACTGGTAATCCATTAGAGTCTTTCATCAGTTTAGTTTCTCTACATCTCCTGGTTGGATGTGCAAATGGTTTTTGTTTCTTTTTGGAGACACTGTAACTCCATTCCTAATGGATCAGTCTCATTTCATTGTCTTCTGGTTGCTAATACTTAGTGCACCTTATGTGCATTTACACCTGGGCTACATTTGTTTTTGACGTACCAGAATAAAACCCTCCAAACACGGGATGCATTTTAATACCTGGTGCTAAGCAGGTCATTCATTTTCCTGACCGTGATTGCAGCCAGAAAACAGCTATTTCGTCATTGCAGCACCATATTTTCATTAGACTTCTTCTTCCAGCACACAGCCCTGTGTGACTGCACTCTTATCAAAAGAAACTGGAATTATTTACTAGGAGGGAAAAAAGAGGAATAGCACAGAAGCTGTCTTGTTTGAGAGAACAACTCGAGCACATGCTGTCTGATTAGGCATATAAATAATTTATAGTCGTTCATTTACGGGCTACGTCTCAACAAGAGGGTATTGCTCGCCAATTAACATTCCCTCTCTGCCCTCTATCTGAGAAGATTCTGCTCAATGTGCAGCCAGCAGCCAGTGACGAGTTGAGACAAAAGAAAAAGTAAGGACAAAAAGGGGAGGAAGGGAGCAAGTTCATAACTATAAATGCAAATGAAAAGGTCCCACTGTATAATAGCTTGTCACTGTCAGCTTAGATGGCAGAGAACCAATCAGGTAAATCTGCTTGTTTATGATATCTGAGTGTCACAGAGATGTGCGCTAAAATGTTATGCTATATATAAACAAGGTAAAGGCAACAGTAATTATATGTTCATGAAAAGCAGGATTATTTATGTAGAACACAAGGGATTCACAGCACAGAAGAGCATAAGGCCTTTGATGGAGCTGAAATCTAAAATAGAATATTTCTAGTTCAAGTCAATGTGCATAATGCTCTGCTTCAGATATGCTGCTCATTAACCAAAACCTTTTATTTGAAGAAATCCTAAAGAATTTTTCACTTTTTGTGGGCAGCAAAAGATCCCCATGGCCTTAGCATACAAGCTTTTGAAATTGCACTTCCTTGCATCTCTAACTCTTTAACATTGCTGTGAAGTTTCTCAATGGAGATAATCAGATCTCCCACATACGTCTCCATGCATTATTTCAGTGCCTCCTGTAACTTCCCTCACATCTGCAGATGGCTGGGTGTCTGAGCATTTTTAATCTGTGCCAGTGCAATACTTGAGTGTCGGCAAAGATGTGTACGTATGCATGTATGTGTGTAGTCTGAAAGTGAATTTCAAAGGTGGTTACATTGTAAAATGAATCTAAATTAGCACTGCACAAACTAAAGTGAAGGCATGTTTGTGCATGTTGATAACCTTCAAAGAGTATGTTCAGATTCAGGAATATCTAATCAAAAATAAGTAAACAACTCTACGAATCGGAACTTTCTCCATTTGATGCTTTTCAGACAGCACTCTAAAAGTACTGATGTTATAGTTGTGTCCATAAGTTTTGGGATAATGATAGTTTTTTAAAAGCAATTTTACCTCTTTACATCATCACCATGGTTCTTAAATCAAACAGACAAGATGTGATTTAAGTGCAGACTTTCAGCTTTAATTCAAAGGATTTAACAACGGTATTGCATTAGCTGTTTGGGAATTACAGCCATTTTTATACATAGCCCTCCATTTTCAGAGGCTCAAAAATAATGGGGCACACTAATATAATTTTAAATGCAAGGATTATTTTTAATACTTGGATGAAAGTCCTTTGCAATCTAGAACCCATGAACATCACCAGATGTCTTGTCCTTTGAGCTGCTCTGCCAGGCCTTTACTGAAGTTGCTGCTTTTTTGTGGGGCTCTCTGCCTTCAGTTTTGTATTCAGTAACTAAAAAGCTGCTCTATGAGGCTGAGGGTTGGTGATGGACTTGGCCATTGAAGAATATCCCATTTCTTTGCCTTGAGAAACTCTTGGGCTGCTTTTGCACTATAAAGTGCCATCCAATCAGTTTTGTAGAATTTTGGTTGAATCTGAGCAGAGAGTATAGCCCTGTACAATTCAAAATTCGTCGTGCTACTTCTATCACATCATCAGTGAACACTAGTGACCTGGCTCCATTGGCACCCATACATGTCCGTGCTGTAACATTGCCTCCGCCGTGTTGGGCAGTTGATGTGTAATGTTTCAGAGCTGTTCCTTTTGTTTTCCAGACTTTAAAATGGGGGCTCAAGTATAAAAGCAGCTGTACTTCCTAAACTGCTAATGCATGTCTTTTGTCAAACCCCTTGAATTAAAGCTGGAAGTCTCCTCTTCAATGACATTTTGACCATTTGAATTAAAATCCACTATAGTGGTGTACATAGGCAAAACTACAAAAAAATGTCACTGTCCCAAAATTTATGGACCTAACTGTAAGCCTATATCGACCCACACTGTTTGACTTGTACATCTACCTGTCCTCTGTATACACCAGTGCAAAGTTCTATTGGGTATTGGCCATGCTGAAAGGACAGCTCTCAGCTCATAATAACTTATCATCTCTCGCTACTTTCTCCATCTGACCAGGCCAGTGTGACTTGGCCAGCTCCACATGACAGATGGCTGACTTGGCCTGAGACTCACATCTGTATCATCCTGTAGCACCATCAGCCTCGCCTTTCCTGTGTAAAGGCTGTCAGAGGCAGCCACTCCTCTGATTCCCTGCTCCTAGTCGTCCTGTGCTGCTACCACAATTGGCTCCATATGCCAGCCACATGGAGAAGTGTCACTCTCTGCTAACTCTGCTTGCATCAGCCAAGAGCTCTCAGGTTGCACTTTCTCTCTTTCTCTCTCTCGGTCCCTCTCCCTCTCCTCTTCCCACATTTTATCTCTGTCACTCTTACTTTTTTTTCGCCATGTAATTCTCTCTCATTATTTCCCTGTCTGTGCCTGTCCATTGGAATAATTTCCTACATGGCTATTAAGGGAAAAATGTTGGTGCTGAAGACCTGAATAAACAGGGCAAAGCAGTGAAGCGGGGAGGATATTACATCCTGTAATCATTGTTGTTGTGGGTGTTGATGTGCACGAGGGGCTGGCTAGAAAATTGGAGCTTGCTAATAACAACTTACTTCCCCCTGAATGAGTTCCTCTTTATTTAGAGGACTGGTGGAAAAGAAAGGAGAGGGTCAGTGTGCAGTAGTCCTGAGTGCATCAGCCTTCAGGAGAGAACCTGCATCTTCTGGCTCCAGATGATCCCTGAGGTGAGAAATCTTATTCTCACTGTATGAGAGGGAATTCAGTGTCCAGCTGTGGACAGGTCCTGGATAGGACCTCAGGCTAAGAGCTGCCTTCGCATAGGCTGAAAAACAGGTCATGGTAGCGTGGGATGGAGTAGGAGGAAGAGGCTAATGTGGCCCAAAGTGTTGAACGTGGATAGGTGGATCATTTTGGCTGGAGACTCCTCTGTGGTTGGCTAAACACCAATAGCTGGAGGATTGGCTTGCAGTCTAAACAAAGTCAACATGAACAGATCGGGTTTACTGTCAATATGCGTTAACTAAACAGTTAAATGACACCTAAATGCCAGATTTTAAGATGACCCATGTGCTATGATCTGTGGATTTGGGAATATTAATGTGTAGCTGTGGGTTGTTTTCATTGCAGTCAGCGTCATAGTGTACCCAGGTTGACACCAAATACAGGCCGATGTGTCACATTGTGAATCACAGTGTGTGGAGCCCACCCAGTGTGGGAACGCTCTCATTCACACTTACATCAGTGATGGACAGTAGTACCATCATCCACTGAGCCAGAAATAGAATTTTCATAAAAACAGAATTTTGACTTTGAAGCAGCAAATTCATTATCTGAATATTTTTTTAATACTGAAAAGTGTTTACTCATTGAATAATGCCAGTCCACATTTCTAACAGATTTTGCACAAGCTTTTATAGCCCACAAAGAAGAGTCAGATACATGTCTGTTTTAGTCCTCCTGTTTGTTATTATGATCTGCCTATACTAATGGGTGTTAAATGGAAGTAAAATCCAGAAAAAATGTGTTTAAAAGTATAGAATATTTTCCAGAGCCTCAAAGAAGAGCTTGAGGTGTATGAAAATTGTATGCTAAAGCATTCGCTCAGTATGAATTTAATACACAGCACACTTACCCATCACTAGACAAGCCAAACACATGCAAACAAGAACACATTCCTGGCAGAATACTTTGAGACTTTATCCTATCCCTTATCATAGTCTTTTAAATTTCTGCACTGTGTATTACCAACAACCCCCAGGTTTAAAAAAATGAAGCCAATATGGAAGTGCCAAAAACAGTAGTTCCCCCAATGGTCACTTGAGGTTTTACAGCAGAAATAAACATGTTGACAGCCTGCTGTCAGTATTGCTAATTTTTCCCTTCATAACAACCTTATGAGGGGCAATTTTGTTTTTGTTTTTTTTTTTAATAATAACTTGTCTGTTCATTTTGTTCAGGCTTAAAATCACGCATTTTAAAGGTGTGGTCAATTGATTGATAGGTGGATGCAACCAGCTGTCCTCTAAGCTTGACATCAGGTAACTAGAGTCACTGAACTTGACCTCTGCTTCATGCTTGGTGCCTTTTAAGTCTTTTTAAATGCAGTTACCTGACAAATAATAAAGCTTTGTACGCACTTAATTTCACCAACAACCCTTCCAGCAAGTCTCTGCTGTAATTTGGGTGAGTTTAATTGTAGTAGTTTGAGCATTATCTAGCGTGTCCCTGTAGCGTAGTGGTTCATACATTCATCTTACAAGTGAAAGGTCCCGGTTGATTCTTTGTGGGGACACAAGCCCCTCTCACCGTGGAGAGTTATGTCAGGAACACTATCTGGTGTAAAACCTTTACCAAATTATCAATGTGGATTGATCTGCTGTGGTGACCCCTTGGGGAAAACACAAAGAGCCTTAATCGGAAGACACACAATATGGACATTCTAAAGAGTTCATTGAATTGGAGTATGGTACTGTAATAGGATGCAAGTTAGTTGGTGAAATTTCTTCCCTCCTGGAAGCATTTAGGAACCACAGCAACTTACTCATGAAGTGTCAGCCCAAGTAAAATTACAGAGCAGGGTCACTGAGTGCAGAGGCGCAAAGTGCTTATGTGCCTTACAATGCTAAGTGTCAAGTGGAGTGGTGTAAACACTAGGCTCTGGAGCAGTGGAGATTTATTCTAAATAATGATGAATTGTACTTCACTATCTGGCAGTCTGATGGATGAGGCTGGGTTTGGAGAATTCCAGGAGAATGTTACCTGCCTGACTGCAGTGTGCCAGCTGCAAAATTTGGTGGAGGAGAGATAATGTTATAGGGTTGCTTTTCTGGGGTTGGCCTGTTCCAATGTTGAGTTCCAATGAAAGGAAATCTTAATGTTTCAGCTTAGCAAAATATTTTGGACCTTTCTATGCTTCCAACTTTTTGAGAGCAGTTTGGAGAAAGTCCTTTTTTGTTCCAGCATGACTGTGCCCCGGTGCACAAAACAAAGTGTGTAACGTCATGATTGGATGAGTTTTGTGTTGGAGAAATTGACTAGGATTCAACCCCATCAAACTCCTAAAACAGAGACTGTGAGCCAGGCCCTCTCATCCAACATCATGTTCTGACCCCACAAATGCTCTTCTGGAGGAATTTGCAAAAATTACCACAAATCTTGTAGAAAGCCTTCCCAGAAGAACAGAAGCTGTTATAGTTGCAGAGCATGACCAATTCAATGTTAATTCCTATTGATTTAGAATGGGTTGTCTTAAAAACTCCAGTAGGTGTAATGTGTAGCTACCCCAATACTTTTGTCCATGTAGCGCATCTGTGCCTGTGTGATGCACCCATAGCTTGCAAAGCAGGCAGCTAGCATTAACTGATAACCTAGTACTCCACCTTCTCATTCAAATATGGTCACTTTGGAAAACAAAACAAAACATGGGGCAACCAGCATGCTAAAATTTAGAGTTTCAACTTTACAAACCAGTGGGTGACGTGACAGTAGCTACACCCATTTTCTATATACGGTCTATACTTTGTGCTTAATTTCACATGGCTATCCTGATTTTTGGTTGTCATTATAACACTGGTGACTTAATTATCTTGTTTTCCTCTCTCATCATCATCTGTCCTTTGTACCTTCAACTCTTCTTCTTGATCCCTTGTTTAGCAGAGGTTAATGCTATTAGCTGTGCACAGCTGTGAGAGGCCCTGGCCTCCTCCTTGCAGAATGAGCGCTCCTCAGCTTGGAGGCTTGATGACGGGGAAGTCTGGGAATCTGTTGGATGGTGCAGTGAAGTCTGACTTATGATGATTGGAGTTAATACCGTGACAAGACAATTGGCCCACCTGCTAGCATCTCTCTGCCGTGGTCCATTGGGTGGGGAAACTGGGCTTCCCTCCATTGGTCCGGCTGCATGGCTCGATGCACATGAAGAACTGAACATTGCCCTTTAATGTCAACCTAATAGCCTAAGCAAAATGTGGGGCTTTGAATACATAGTTTATAGTTGAATTAGATGCATTTAAATGAAGTACCACTCCACTGATTTCACATGGAACAAAAAGAGCATATAAATACAGTACATAACAGGAAATAGCTGTCAATAGCTCCCGATTGAGCAGCGCCATTGGCTGAAATAACCCCTATTGCTGTAGACACTAATTATCCATAAATACATATGCACCAAAACAAAAATAAACACAAAATGATAAATAATACAGTAAATTATCTTGGAAATGAGGCACACAAATAGTTGAGTGGGCCAGTAGACAGGCTTTAGTGCAGGTAATTACCAAATCTGTTCTAATTTTTTACAGACTTTCTTTTCATCAACGTCATTAAAATGCTTATTTACACTGGACAGCAGGAAAGGATGATCTCCAATGCCATTAGTGAATGCAGCAGCTTCACTTTTGATAGCTCCTGCTTTGACAGAATCCCACTCTAATGGGTTGTTCGTGTATTCATCAGCAGAGATTTATTTTCCTACACAGCCTAACATACAAAGCTGTTGTTGACACATTTACTATTAGATCTTTACACGAAGTTTTCTCCAAACACATCTTTTGATGAAAGATTCAGCAGAAGAACTCATACTCTGATCCAGAATAGTTCTGTATGAGTGAGCTTTGGGAACTATTTCACCCTCAGAGCAAGAAAAATAAGCCTCTAATATCATCAAAGGAGTTTGAATAACTTTGTTTTGTATTCATTTTATTACGCTTGTGCCAGAAATGGCATTTTTGTCACAGTTTTTTTGACTTAGGTTCTTGGTTTTTCTTCTTTTGGCAAATGAATAAATCTGTGCAACACTGAAATGTTGGTGATGCCAAATTTGTATGTTGGCAGAGTTTTGTTCTGCCACAGAGAAAGTATGATATTGTCTATCACTAGCTGAGCTCCTCATAATAAAGTGATCCAAAAGTTCCAAAAGAAGAAAAAGCCCATAAAAATGCAAAACCTTGCATGACTTAAATTTGGCCATCTCTCACTCAATTTTATCTGCTCAGGCATGTCTGCCAGCATATCTGCTTCTTGGAAGTCTGGTTCTGACCACTTAGATGGTGCGCCCTATGATTTCACTACAGACTTTAAATTTGCACAGAAAGCTAAGAAAAACTTCTTCACTGCTGGTTTTCAGTAGTTTCCAGTTGATGAATTCACCGGGAAGGCAGCCCCTCTCATGAGAAGTGAGACCAGAGGTGTTTGAGGAAAAACATCAGGCAGAATTGACCTGAACTGTGCTGCACTGCCACTGTGTCTGCTGGTGCTGTTCTCACTGAGGATATTTGACACACTGGAGGTGCACAAGAAGATTGTCTTGAAGGAGATTTAAATTTAATGAGCCTGTTTCCAGTGCATTGCAATCTCACCATGTGTAAGCTTTAGACAGTTGGTTTATTTAATTCACTGTAACATCTCTTGCTTGTTGTTTCAGAGCACTTATACCATGGTAATAAAGTTCTCAAACCTTTTCTGGCAGAAGCCCAAAGAAAGTTCTCTCTCCAGACCTCACACAAAAATAAATCATATCCATTGTACTCAAACTCACTGGCCACTTTATTTGGTAAATCGTGCTAGTGCTGGGTTGGGCTGCTTTTGCTTTCAGGGCTGCCTTATTTCTTCATATCATAGATTCAAAAAAGTGCCGGAAACATTCCTCAGAGATTTCGGTTCATATTGACACAATAGCATTACATAGTTGCTGCAGATTTGTCAGCTGCACATCCATGATGCGACTCTCCCATTCCACCACATTCCAGAGGAGCACTATTGGATTGAGATCCGGTGATTGTGTAAGCTGTTTGAGTACAGTGAACTCAAATATGTCAAGAAAACCAGTTTGAGATGATTTGAGCTCACACTAGTCTGTCTGGCATCAACAGCAACATTCAAAATCACTTAAATCGCCTTTCTTCCCTGATGCTCAGTTTGAAGTTAAACAGGTTGTCGATCATGCCTAAACACATTGAGTTGCTGCCATGCTATTGTGTGATTAGATATTTTTGTTAATGAGCAGTTGAACAGGTATACACTAATGAAGCGAGTACAGTTTCACTCCATATTTTTTACCTGGTTGCCACCTGCAGTGACTTCACACCACACTAGTGAGACCTGCCCCACAGTTTGAGGCAGGTCTCACAATTTTTGCAACTGGAAAGATGCAAAAATATTACCATAACACCATACCGTGTTCTGAGCCTCAACCCTGTGGCTGTGCAGCTGGAATATAGCATGTGTATGGGAGATAAAGATGATGCAAAAAGACTGGAAATTTAGCCTTTTTTACTTTGAAGCTTATAACTAAATCTCAGTAGAAATAGTCTCTTTTCTTGTCTCTCTTCAACTGATAATCCTTTTGGCCTTTGTAGGAAAAATTGTCATTCCACAAAGGCTGCAACTATTTTCTCTTAGATCAATTACATGAGCGCCGGCCAGCCAGAAGACCGGGATGTGCGCAGGGCTGCTCAGACACACGTGCAAATCCAAATGCACACACACCTTGATTGAAGCATAACTGTCAATCAGTTATTGAACATGACATATATCTCACCCTCTGCATAAAGATAACTCTCACACACGTGGATATTCACACAGATATCAACTTTAACTTCTGCCAGACCATTAAGCGAGAGAACAGCTCCTTTGGCTCCTTAATGGAAATTGCCATTTCAAAGCCTTCAGAGAGAGATGTTAACCTTGTGTGATACTTGTGGCATTAAAAATGGATCAAAGCAGCTGAGCTTTGATGTCAATGAAAGATTATATTTGGGTCCTGGCAGCAGAGCATGGCATTAGACTGACTGCTTAGCGCCCTCTGCTGGGAAAATGTGGCATTTCATTCATGATCACATTTTGTGATGTCATGTTCTCATACTTGTTGTATTTGTTTTAAGCCCTAGCTGCACCCCAAACTCCCTTTAAGGCAGTAAAAGATGATCTACAGACAGAGTTATAAATAAAAGTGAAAAGAGAGACAAAAAACCAAGAAAGCAGCTGTTTCCTTTTTCTTTTCACTCAGTCCATCAATCAGGTTTTGTAATGCTATGTGAGCGCTGATGTGGACTGTCTGGGGTATCATGTTTGGAAAAAATAGATAGATGGGTGTGTGTGTTGAGGGGGTTTCTCTAGGTGGGTGGTGTTGCTGGTGGTGGAGGGAGGAGAGGGGAGTGGGAGAGGGGTGAACTTTTGACCCTCAGCAGGCAATCTTCAAAAAATCCAGCTCCCCTTGTATTAGAGTCTTCCTGACAAAGCTCAGCTCAGGGCTGGGAGTGAACACATTATCCAAAAAGAACGAAGA
This sequence comes from Etroplus canarensis, assembly GCA_015106775.1. NCBI lineage: Eukaryota > Metazoa > Chordata > Actinopteri > Cichliformes > Cichlidae > Etroplus > Etroplus canarensis. Next base: position 39,944 of record VUQH01082017.1, on the reverse strand, counting down.
TCACCAAACTCTGTATGTGTGTGTGTTTGTCTAAGTTGTGTAAGTTTGTAGGCTAAAAACAGATTGAGCCCAAAAGACAAAAGGAGCTTTTTACTATGTGTATGTGCTAGTTTCTGTCAGACAGAAAAGAGAATTGTGCAGATGCAGCCACTGCATGCATCACTGTGTGTATGTGCCTGTGCACCCTTGTGTAAAGCACTGAGGTGGGGGGGGGAGTGAATGGCAAAGATGGAGAGGGAGACACAGATAGAGAGAGTGAAAAAAAACATAAATAATTGATGATAGACACCGCCTTGCATCTGCCGCCTGCTGCTGTTGAGTTACTTCAAAGTAGATATTGATGCAGGGTCTCGCTAAAACACAGGATAACCACCCATCCAGCCTGACCTCATTATAACATTGGAAAAACAGTTATGCATTACTCTTTAAAAGAGAAAAGATGACCTTTTGTGAAATAGTATAGCCTTAGTTCATTTGCCAGATCTGCTAACTGTTCATTTTGTGCCATGCTATTTAACATTAAAAAGAAACCTATTCCTTGTTATAGTAAAAATGAGTCAGACAAAAAACCCAAATGGGAGCTTAATTAATTGAATATTGCCCATGTTGAATGCGTGTGGAGTTTTCTGGGCTTATTTCTGCACTGGTTGTGCATATCAGCCACAAACAAGTGGGTTAGGCTGTTTGGAGAGTCTTAATACATGATTGACTTTAATGTGTTTAAGTTTTGCTCCCTCCTTCCTTCCCTCCTTCTGTAGGCCTATTTTCTCTCAGTTTGCTTCATTAAATCTTTGTGGAAATTCTCCAGCTCTTGTGGAAGAGACTTTCTTTTGATTAGGCTATAAACAAATGGAGGAGTTGGTTGACATCTCCCAAGACTGTGGCCCTCTTTTGTTTTGCTGCTGCGCTGTTGCTGCCCCCTCCCTGCTTTGACAGGACTTGAGTACTATTCCCCAAAGCCTTTATTCTCGCTCATTTTCTTTTTTTCTGTTCCCTCACCCAACTCCAAGCCCTCCTCCCCTCTGCCTTTGTTAAAGACAGCCCCTTCTCCACTCCCCCCCACATCCCTCTCTCTCTTTCTTGCACTGTCTCTCTCTCTCTCTCTCTCTCTCTCTCTCTCTCGCTCACTTATTATGTGCTCATCCGTTCCGCTGACTGAGGGCTGAGAGAGGCGCGCTCAAGAGGACACTGTTTGGAAAACCAGTGACATGTCGCTGCAGTTTTCTCCAGAAAAAAAAGGTGGACAGAAGTGTCAGGAGCAGCTTCTCCTTTTGCCAACACTCCTCCTCCCTCCCGTGCACTTCCCTCTTGCACTGTCTGTCTGCTGACTTCTCTCATTGACTCTCTCCTGCCTGCTTCAGTTGGCTGACTGAGTGCACTGACACCGGGACCACTACCTGCTGCCTGGGGATTAAGTGCGCTATGAATACGCGGAGCCTAATTTGTTGTTTTGGCTGCCAGTGAATGTTGAATACACACGCGGGAGAAGCTGGTGCATAAATCCTTCTGGCCAGGACTCTCGGAGCGCCTCTGGACCTAGATATCCCAGTGAAAAAGGGACTGGATGCTTGAAGAAGCGTATGAAAGAGAGGCGGCAAACGTGAGAATGAGAGACAATACTGGACAAGTTATTTCCTGAAAGGCAAAACAGCAGTAGCTAAATCAACCTAATTTATACGGGGGTCAGTGAGAGCCTTTTCCTCTTATTATATGGCTGAAATTTTCTTCACGGGCTGCTGACACAAGGAAATAATGCCCAACAAATCCTCGCCTCCAGCGCCTCGGTTGATTTGTGATCACACAGAGGTTTTTCTCCTTTTCTCTCTATGAGGTTATTCATTCATAGCCTTGCTGGATTTTGCCGTTCATCTGTAGCTGCTTAGGGAGAAAACAGCTGTGGACTGACAGGTCGAGCGGGGATCGCGATCGTTCGCCTCTCTAACTTTTTCGCTCCTCTCAGCTACTTGTTTTGACCTGCTTTTAGCCCCAGAGCTCCAGAGGGTTTAAAGGTGGGGGGCAGTTGCTTAGCCCCTCCATGAGCCTCCATAGGAATAAAAGGGTATTGAACCAAGGAGGACTGGCAGTTCACGCAGGAGAAGCGGAGAGGAAACACAAACCATCTCCATATGGTTTAGCGGGAGGCAGCCAGCTGCCTTTCAGCCATCCTCTTAATCACGCTTCGGAAGATGCAAGACGCTTGGGCGAGGGTGTCAGATTTGGATTGATTTTGTGTGCAGTGGACAACACTATAAGCCAAACAAGCTGTGCTTTGGATACAAAGAAGTTGTGATAAGTTTGAGGAGCAGGCTGATGGGAGGACGCTGATACCCCAACAGGCAACAGTCATATGGAAGCTAAATAAGACACATAGCCATCCCCTTTTAGGGAAATACTTGTGACAGATGTTTTTGGTGAGCACCAGACCTCGGCATTCTTGCTAAAGGCTTTTGACAAGAGAAGGAGGGGGAATGCTGGAGAAGCCGGCATCCCCAGACCTCCATCTCTAATTATCAGTCAGGGTCACAGCAAAGAAAAGAACGGATTTCTTCTGTGGATTTACCGCCAGTCTGCCCTGGAAGTTTTCCCTTGTGGATATCTGACAGTCCAAAACACCCACATCCCATCGTGCAAATTTCTGGCCTCGGCGCATCTTCCACACATACATGCCGCAAGCGCACTAACACTCATTTTCAGCCACATTATCACCACCCACTTAAATCCACACACATTTGCTCTGTAAGTATAACCCACTTCATAACACACACACACACACATACATAATTTCACATTAAAATCCCATTAGTTTGTGTTTTCTCAAGCGGGCACAGGAGAATGGAGGTCGTGTGGACAGGTGGGGGGCTGTAGGAGTCCCATATCCCTGTCCCCCAGTCTGTCCTTTCCCTAAATGGATGTTATTATCTCTAAAAATGCGCTGCTTGGAAACAGCTGAAAGCTTCCCGCTGCAATTCTCTGACAGAAACAGTCACCGGGTCCCTGCCACGGTGCACAGCTGGAACCACAGCTGAAAAAGCGACCATCTTTTTTGCATTTTGTTTCAGTTTATCTTCATCGTCTGCCCTCAACCCACCGCCATCATTTTTTCCAACGGGTCTTTGGGCACCCCTCGCCGGGCTCCTCGCCCCGTCATCTCCTCCACGCTGGAGGGGAGGGGGTCACTGGAGTGGAGCATGAGCGGGTGCCACTATCCCTCACCGCCGCCGCCAGAGCGGGATCGCAGGTACCAGCACAAAGTGTCGCTGGTGGTACGCTACTTCATGATCCCCTGCAACATCTGTCTGATCCTGCTGGCCACATCTACGCTGGGCTTTGCCGTGCTCCTGTTCCTCAATAACTGTACGTTTGTTCATCTGAAGCACACAAATTAACTCACCGCATTCAGCTGTATTTTCATGTGACTTTGCTAGACTTTAGCTAGAAAGAAATTATTTTTTATTGCCCATACTACATATTTTTGCATTAAATATCCTCCAAAACCACCTTGCCTCCCATGACAACCTTATCTATACTTGAAGCAGGGACATCAAGACAGCCAAAGTCACAGTCCCCCTTCCTTGATTCTCTGTCTGCGGGCTTCTGAGACTGTCCCATATTTCCTTTCTAGAACTCTGGCATTTACTTTGAACTGTGCAATGAGGTATTAAATGGTGATTAAATGCCTTTGGTGGATAAAAAAGTATCTTTTGGCCTGTAAAACTTTGACCACTCCTGTCATCTGCTCCCAGTGCAAAATCCTTTCCTCTTAATCAGTTTAAATTAAAGGAGCTCATTAAGAACCCAAAGCATACAATTTGTGGGCCTTAGTCAGGGGTGGCAGTTTTGATGTTGGGCATTGCATGAAAGTGTTCTGAAAAGAGAGTTAACTGGGGATTTTCAAGTAACCAATGCAGTAGATGAGTTTATGTATGGAAAACGCCTCCTTCAATACATTAATTTGAAGAATAGAAACATGCCAGACTTCCCCTCCCCTCCTCTCTCAGGTTTTGTCTTAGATAAAAGACCTCACAAGAATCAGAGCGACTGAAGCCAGCGTTGGCCCTAGACACTTTTTGATACTCAATTCTCGAGACACATTTCAAATATTGCTGAGAAAGTATTGATCTCAGCCCAGCCCATGACAGATAGGCCTGATTATCAGATCCAGTAGTTGCAAGTGCCAGCAGTTGCCTTCACAACATGACTGAAATAGATATTCACCCGCCACCTTTTGTTTTTGCACCACCAGTAACACATAGCCAGGTTTTCCCCACTTCAGTTTGTTAACACAGACTTGTTCATTCTCCTCACTCTCTCGGAGACTTACACAGTTCTATTTGTAAGTGCCCTGCCAGTTTAAAGTGTGTTAAAGGTGATATTTATTCAGCATTTCAAAGTGGGTTAATATTTATGCATGACTTGTTCCTCATAATCACCTGCAGATTATATTAAGTAAGCAAATGTGTTCAAAAAGTGCAACTCTAATAGTAATTTTAATACTGCCAAATTTGATTTGAAGTGGTGTTTGAGAAGCTTTTTGAGGAGAAAGGCTCTTTTAATTCTCTCTGGCCATGCTTGTTATCCCGTGTCGACATGTTTTTGTTGTATTTCTCTTAGTCTGTTGTCAGACTGTTCATTTTGCAGCCATATATGAGGCACAGCCTCAGCAGAGGATGCTCCTCCTTGCATTTGTCAAAGATTGTCTTCCTGTCATCTTTGTCAGTTGTCCCTTCTCATTCTCTCTGCGGTTGTGGGTTACCAGAATGGGGATAGTTCATTTGTAACCTCACCGTGTTGCTGAATCAATTTAAGCCAGACAGATTCCATTTGATTTAATACAAACTCAGTTAAAGCAAGCCAATCTTCACCTCTCAGATGACCGAGTGAAAAGAAATGTGCACTGGAGAAATTGATGAGCTGAAAGAGGCTCTATTATGCTGCCAAGAGCCCTCGCCATGTGGCCACAAGGACAGCTGGATGGGATTGTGATATTGCTGGTAGTAGTGACGTGTGTGTATGAGTGTGTGTGATTGGAGGAGGGGTGTTAGAGGAGTCATGCAACCTCAGATTCACAATTTCTGTTGTCGCCATATGGGGTGAAGCATGTCCACACATACGCACACAGTTTGTAGCCCCCACCCTTCCCAAATGTTTTTCCTGCCAATGCGGACACACACTCTCTTCATCATTCGGTATGACTATACATCAACCTCAGCAAAGGGAAGGTGACACACATGCAAAGATACACACACACACGCCTCTTTGTACACATGGCTAAATGTCACAGTCAGACACATATTGATTTGCTGAAGATATAGGGTGAATGATGGCCGTGTTGTGACATTCACACAGGCACGGGAACTCATGCAGGCTTTGGCAGGTGCGAAAGGAGATGGAAATGGCTGATATGTTTATGGAAAGACCTTATCTTGTCCTTTCGTTATGGAAATGTGAAGAAATCATTTAGCTTTTCCCAGCATCTCCGCTCGCTTTGTACTACACCTTCTCTGTCAGGATCTTTCTTATTCTTCTTGTGCGACAATACGTCTCTCTTGGTGCATGTTTGTTTCTTCATGTTTAGACGTGCTTACAAATGCAAGACAGGGAGCAGAAGTCTGTGTCTACGCTCCTTTACACTCTTAGCAGAACTTTTTCTGTATCATCCTCATGCCAATTTCTGCTCCCCTCGTTTTATATGTTTTCCTGAAACCCCCCCGGATGGAAATCAGTTACTGTCATGACTGACTAGGAAACAGCTTCACCAGACACTTCATTATTCACCTCTAGCATCAACCTCGCCTCTCCTCTTCCCTCTCCTCATTTTTTCTCTCACACACACACACACACACACACACACACACACACACACACACAC